>JAVQKC010163147.1:0-54078 GCA_036025475.1 Philypnodon macrostomus
CTATAGAGGTAACTGCCATCATATTAGTCAGATGTGTTCAGGACCGGAGGAAATTAGGTATTTCAGGTTTGAGCCGAATCAGGCAAAATATCTGCAAGTTAGAGGCTGCCAAATATACCTGACTTCACCAATTCAATCCAAAATGGCTGACTTCCTGTTTGTTGTAGGGCGGGGTCATAATAATATTTTATGTTGGGTACACTGTGGAGAATCACTATACCAAGTTTCATTGCTCTCTGCCAAAGTAAGTGTGCCCAGAGTCCCATGGGGGTCATAAACATGGACCTCATCCATCAGTCCTGGACACATCTATAGCCTGTCCGTCCTGGGAGTGGATCCCTCTATCATGTGGTTCTCCCTAAGGTTTCTCTTTTTCCCATAAATGGGTTTTTGGAGTTTGTCCTGGGACAGTTCTTTTGTTTGTGTGTTTATCGATTGTCTATTAACTTTGTTACTGTTTTGAATGACCTTGTTTATTGTTTATATACATCTCTTTTTGTGAAGCCCTCTGAGGCAACTTTGTTGTGATATAGGGCTATACAAATAAAACTGAATTGAATTGAATCTCACATTGCTCCAGCACTATCTCCAACCTCTATCAACAAGATTATGCTTTCACTAGTGTTGGTCTGTTAGTAAGATAACACACAGTATATAGAGACTGATGGTTCTGATGAAGGCATACAAGCCAAAACATGTATAGATTTTTTTAACCAATCTACATGACGGCAATAAGCAATTTTAAATTAATTCTACCATTTCAAGTGGCTGAGTTTTTTTGTTTGTACTACTTTTACTTTTGAAATAGAAATATCTCAGCTTTTGGTGCTGAAGAAATCTCAACTAGCCGTCAGCACCAGAAATCCAATATTTATGTGGTCAGAGGGCCACATGTGGCGAGGGGATGATACTCATTCACATTCTGCTCAGGTAAGCAACTTGAGTGTTCATGTTGTGGTGAAACACAATCTCACTGCAGTATCTCAACAAATGACACTGGGACTGTAAATATTGTGGAATACAAATGGTGTCCTTGCAGTAAGGAGGCTGCGATCAGTGGTGGATGTATACTTACTGGTGCGTCAGTAAACAGGTTTGCTTGATTACTTGGAGGATTAGCTTCACTTAAAACCTGCAAAAAGGCAACAACAAAAAGGACTAAAAGATCCAAAAATACAAGTTTCAGCTCAGTAAACCCTGCCTGTTGAAACACTCAACTGTAAAGTAAAAGAAAAAAGTACTCATTCACATAATTACTGTTGAAAAAACTACATAAGTCCTGAGTAACTTTTTGAGTGTAATGTCAGATTATCTGTTTAATTTTGTATTAATAAACCGATTTTGATAATTTCAAAAGATAAAATAAAAACATAAATAATTTTTTCAAAAATTAAGGCACAAGGAACAAACTTTCCACATCATCATATTTTTCACATAAAGCTGTTCTTACATGACACACAGAGGTGGTAAAAGTACTCTTACTCTTTTTAGATTTCCAAGATTTGACTCAAGTAAGAGTACAGTTACTTCAAAATATTATTACTCAAGTAAAAGTAAAATGTATTGTGCAGTAAAGCTACTCTATGGAGTACAATTTATTTAAAAAGTCACTCAAGTAAATGTAACTGATAACATGGCTTACTTCTGCTGATAACATGGCTTACTTTGGTCTGGTTGCTTCCTCTTGTCCACAATGTCACTATAAAATTGTGATTGATATTAAAGTTTCTGTAAAATTGTCAAAATAATGAAAGACTATCAAATCTATCTTATATATCTTATTCCCGTATCCCTGCTGCTTACCATTAGTTCTATCATGAAATGTCCTGAACATTCTGTCAGCTAAAAACCAGCGAGCGTGTTGAGCTATTTTTATAGATGCATACAGGACAGAATGGGGGACCAGCTGTAACAGAACAGCATCATCATGGGAGTCTGGGGCAGCCTTAAAACCAGCGCAGAACCCCAAACCGAAAAGGCTGAGTGAACAAGAGGTGAGTCCAAAGCAATCCATTTTCTCTGAACATCTTTCCTCCATTTCATATGCAAACAACCCACACACCCACTCCCATCTCAAAGACTTGAGGAGATGGACTCAAAGATGTTTGCATGACAAAAGCTCCTCCTGAAAACAGCGCACAGAGCACAAAACACAAAACAAACATAAAAAATATACATAACTATTTTGGTCAGTGTGTGATCAATACTTTAGGTTGATATGTGTTTTTTGTATATACTGAATGTATTTATGTGTATTAAATCTATGCATTTTTATAGACCTACTGGATTTGAGAGGCCCTTAGATACAATTGTCGCATTGTGAACAAAGAATAACAGTGCAGCATGAAGATATAAACCAAATGCGGAGTGGGGGAGTGTGAATATGACTGAGTGTGAGATTGCTGATTCATAAACGTGTGAAGCGCAGCAGTTCTAAAATTATTATTGTTCTAATGGTTTTTGTGGTAGACATGCTGTAACAGATCTGACATCAACAGTGATTGAATCGGCCCTAATACTTGGCTCAAGGTCTCTACTCCCTACTGCCATACATGTTTGTCTTTATGCACGAGAGTGAACTGCAGACACCTGTTTGAAAATGCTCTTCATCTTGGGTGTTTTGTCCTGCAAATATTTTCAGAGCAGCCACACTGGTGTCCTCCGAGAGCTCTCCAGGCCATCTGCTCAAAATCGATTTGGTGCAATAATGAGATAAACAAAGTCAGACAATGTCCAGTAATCCGACACAATTAAGTGTGTCATTATAGACAAACACATTTAACACCATTATTGACTACATTATGTCCTTAGTTTCATTAGGTCTTTTATTTCTCCATGTCATAACGAATGCATGATGCGCTACAATAACCATTAACAAACTGAATATTATTATTTAACAATGAAGCCACAGGCGATTGCATTTGGCTTGATTTTATAGCCTACACAACTGTCATCTTGTTGCCTTAGCTTACTGTTCAGTGTCTTTATTGCCACAGTACCATTTTTACAGTGTAGTCTCTTTTTGATAACTTCAGCCATCGACCAAGTACCATCGAAGCGAGAGCAAACGCCCGGCCGGAAGCTTTAAGCGTAGGACTTCCTGTTCATGCACCAAAGTCAGCAGCTATGTCAACCTGAGTATCTGTAGCCAAGTTTAACTGGTCCAAATATATTTATTCTAGTGTATTGTTTGTACAATATGGCATTACAAGGACTGCAAACCAATGCAGAAAAAATACAATGTTAGGAGAGGAAATAAAACTCAAAAAAGGGCTGGTTTCAAAAGTCGAACACGCATTTATAGATCTTCAGCAGTTTCCGGTTGGTTGGTTTTAATATGTTGGATAGAGAACTGGTCGGAGTAAGGCAGAATATTTCTTGTCTGAACACTCATATTGAGCTACTGTGGAGCGCCTTGAATCTCAATAATGCAATAATTATTAATAACTCATTTTCTGCAGGAAAAATAGCACCAAATATGAATCCTGCCAACAAAAGATATCCTTTCAGTTTTGTGATATATGTGAACCCAGGATGATCGGCAACATTTTAAAACTGATACTTGACACTGTTGCTGGCTATGAGCTGTCCATGGTTTTGTCATTAAAGGCCTTTTGTGTTTTACAATCATGAAGTGGGCACAGCACAGGTAATGTTTTGATTTTGTCAAACTAGATTATGCATTTGAGTTTCAATTATGTTTTACTTCAGTAAATAAAGAATGGTGTGAGGAGACAAAAATCCCACTATACAACATGACACTGAAACCATACATGTATTTATACTATGTCCTAAATTGTCATGATGCCAGATGTCTTCCCACATATTCAACAGTCTTTATTCCTGAGATTTGAAATAGAATCACATCACTAATTTATTCTTCTATCCAATCTATGGTTTACATAGCTCCTTTGCGAGTTAGGCTCTTCTCTGGTGTGCCACTGCAGGTGTTTTTAAGTCAACAGGCAAAGTGGTGCATCTAGTTTTCGAACCTTTATTGTGTCCATATCCATTTCCAGGAGGCATTCACGACAAAGGCCAACACTTGCAACAAAAAATGTTCCAACTCTTTGTGGACTGTACCATGAAGCCTGCTTGTTCAAGTACTGTATTTTCCTCACTATAAGGCGCACTTAAAAACCTTTAATTTTCTCAAAAACCAACAGTGCGCCTTATAACCCGGAGCGCCTTTATATATGGATTAATTCTGGTTGTGCTTACTGTATTGTGTTGTATGTTACGTGTTATAACTGAATAAATTGAAGTTATTGTGAATACGCTAACGTTTGATTTAGCGGTATCAGACTGTGTTTTTTTACGTGTTACAAATGAACGAGGTTGAAAGTTATTGTGAATACACCCATTAACGTTTGAACAATGTTGAGAAATATTGTGAATACACCCAATAACGTTTGAACAATGTTGAGAGTTATTGTGAACGCGTTTAATAAAGTTTGACTGACTGACTTGTCTTGTTTTGTTTCGCTTAATGCGCCTTATGGTCCGGTGTGCGTTATATATGAAAACATTTCGAAAATAGACCATTCATTGACTTATAATCCAGTGCACCCTATAGTGCGGACAATACGGTATATATATTTTTTTTATTTTATTTATTTTTCTGGATCAGATAGAAGGGTTCAGTGAGATAAAATGTATTTTATTTTGTATTTGTTATTATAACGTCTCAATAAAGTTCTAATTTTAAGTTTTTCATTGGTGAAGCTCGAAAATGTTTTTCTCTGATATTAACAAATGCTGACAGAACAGGCTCAAAATCAATTTCAGAATCCTAATGGCTTGAGCATCTAACAGAGAATGATTTTGTACCAGTGTAGACCATCATAAATCTGAGAATTGGCCATGTAGATTCAAACTAAAGTAAAATGATGAAAATCTGTTGTCAATCTCATTTGCTTTGAAGCGATTCTTTCAGCTTATATACTTTAAATGCACTTTTCTTGGATTGAGATACCTTTGCCACAATCAAAATGGAGGTGCAGCTGCTTTTGTATCTCCTCTTGTCTCATATGAACGTTTCTCTTCATGTCTTGCTTGTCTATGGAGCACAGATAAATTAACAAACCAACTCCAAGTGTCAGTCTGAAGAATCATGTCTGTGTTCTCCATTAAAACAGCCGGACTCGGGATCCTCCCTCTCCCATTTTGCTGCCTGTCTTTTTCCATCCACGTTCAACAACTCATCTGTCACTCTTGCTATTTTTCACGTGCCTCGAGCAACAACAAGAAGATCCTCCTTCCTCCCCCTTCTGTCTTTGAAAGAATAAACCAACGGGTATAAGCTTAACGCATTTCTAATGAGCCAACGTCGGTTTGGAGTGCAGAGCCGCCGTAGATTAGTCATCATAGGATCACGTTCGCTCACAAGAACTATGTATCATCCCGTATCCGCCATCAACGTCTACGCACAAGCACCAAAAATGAAAAAGCTCCTCTATTCCGAATGATTAACTTGGTTTTGCTGATGTCATAAAAATCTCAAAAATCTGTGTTTGTTTGGTCGCCGGGTTCATAAAGAAGCGGTTCAAAGGATTTCGAAGGGAATTTCTTCTTGTTTGAAGAGGCAGTTCTTCAATTACCATTTGACAGATGGCATTGTCTTTAGATATGCTGTCATATTCATATAAATAAGCCACGATGGCATCATCTATTCACTGGTGACAGGGAGGAGAGGAACACAAAGTGCCTGGCAGGTGCTACCAAGGCCTTTCTAAGTAACGTCTCAACAATGAAGATATGTTCATTGTATTGTTTTTTTCTTGGTATCTCATTAGCAAATATAGTTTCATTTATAGTTTACTTTTGATCTTAAATTTGAAAGGAAGGGTCAGAGTGTTTCCTGCTCATGTGTACAAACTAACAACTGACTTCTGATCTTTTTGACTTTACGGTATATTAAAAAGTCTGTATGCCCATAATTTACTAGCCGTATTCACAAAAGTCAACCAAAGGAGGTCACAAACCAGCTTAATCTTTGTGCCAGTAATTTTGCCATATGAATATGCAATATGGTGCACTTTAGAAAACATACATATGTGTCCCTGGATGGAAAAAGTCAATATAGGATTTTTTTTTTTCAATTTTCATGCGATAGACCATAAAAAACAACCTAAATCTGTTTCTTTATCTGTGATCTTCTATTTTATTCTCAGCTGCATATTCACATCCATTCTCTTTGCACACATAGCCCCTCTCTGGTCCCACCACCAAATGGGCCCAATGACCTATAAAATGAGGTATGGCCGGTCGGACGCTGCACCTATACCAGATCACTCTCGCCTCTGTCCAAAGTGACAAGCCGCTCTTAATTTGATTGGCATATTCTATTTATTACCATGCAACCCCGCCGTCTCTCCGGCTATTTGCTTCCAGATTAGCCAATAAGAATAAAGAGGAGAGGCTCCAGCTGTGATAGTGCTGATGTCACCCATGCAGATTGAATACCCAAAACGCTCCGAGTGAAAGGACCTATAGAAGATATCAGGGGATAGATACGGACAAGTAGGAATTCCAATGTTTGGGCTGCACTGTTTACATTGGTAGTTAATTTGTTTGGGAGATGGAAGAGGAATGGTCAAGTGGCCTCTGGTAGACCTCTCATCTTGGCTGGGTTTAGAAGCTGGATCTGTCGGTGTGCTACATTTTAGGGGATGGGCTGAATAAATAAGCTTTATGTTACAAAGGGAAACAGTTGTAAACAAAAAAACACAAAAAACACACAAAAAACAATAAATAGTAGAAATTCACTATATATACAGTAATATAAGATTTTTATTATTTGAAAATGTCTTTGTGATTATTTTCATTCATTTCTTTTTCTTTTAGTTTTCTTTTCTCTGTCTGGTTCACCACGTCATCTAAACGTAGCTTTAGGCCTTTGATTAGTATTCTTCCATTGACTTCAGCTGTGTATGTGAATATTTTGTGAGCTGAGAACATCACAATGAAAATGTGAAAAACAGGAACGGTGATATCGAGACAAAAGCCAGGGTGTCACGTTCATAGAAGGCCACAGTATAAAATATATCATTTAGGTGGGTCAACTCAAATTCTTTCATATGGTTTGCAAAATTTTTACACCCCAAGTTCTAATATATTTTGTAAACGGTTCATGGTAGTCTTATTGTAACCTGCTGCTGAGATTGAGTGCTGAATCTGGTGAAGCTTTTCTCCCTCTAAAATTGATTTGTAGCATTTTGGATTGAAAGCTCTCCTTCACTTGTCCGTGCTGTCTGGAGAACGGCACACTTTTACCCTTTCTCTTTCTTTTTGCCAGTAACAGCAGACACCGCAGCAGCAGCAGCGGTGGCAGCTCTGACACGGCTCCTCTCAGTGGCAGCGTATCGCCATCTGAATCTTTCCATCCACATCAGGGGAGCGGAGCTGTGACGACTGGGATTAGGCTAATCACACATTCACCCAGGAGGCTGCACACATAGACACACACACGAGATACCGCGTGAGCCATGACCTTATTTCTAATGTATTTTCATAGGCCTCTCATTTAGCGGCGGCACCCCAAGCTCATGCTAATGCACCAATCTCAGTCTTCTCCAGATCGACGTGGCTCGTCCCGGCATGCTGCATGTTACACCATTTTGACTTGTAAGCTGCAGTAAACGCTACATTTAGCTACACTGGTGTGAAAACATATCTTGTTAACGACTGGAGGTGCCTGAGGTGAAGTGAAGTTAGAGGAGTTTCTTTGACAATACTTAGCTTTTTCCCCTTATAGATACATGCTTTAATAATGCTTGTGTATATTTTAACAGCATTTATTTATAGTTATTAGTAAGGTATCCACTTAATATTGTGTTTCTCACATAGGATACATGATTTATTTTGATCTACCCAAGTCTGGTTTTGTTTTTCATTATTGATGATGAATGGAGTAAAAGGTCAATCTCAGTTAATATGCTGAAAGTGCTATACCAGTTAACTCATTAGTATGAATAAATAATAATGTGTATAGCATATTCCATATTCAGTTAAGCAGCCAATTCAATGAGTGAATAAACGAATAAAGTTTGCATAGAGATTTTTTTTACCTTTGACATTTTGTTAATATTGTGTGTAATCTACATCCCACTGATTGTATACCAAAGAAAATGGGCCTATATTAAAACAATGGTAAAGTGATCCAAATTGTAAATAGAAAAATACATTATTAATCTGTAAAAAAGTGCAATTTTTTTTAAATGTTGTTAATTCACCATCAGTATTGTGTTCATTAAATTAACGTTTTTAGTTATTCAATTATTAAAAGCTTTATGACAGCTTGAACATATGGAAATATATATGTATACATATATAAATATATATATATGGAAACCGCAATTTTATCCTGCGCCATTTAGATTAAAATTTTTCATAAACAAAAATGAATCCTTAAATAACTAGTTAAAAGTTTATTGGACCCTGTTTTGGGACATATTGAACCAATGACATTTAAAAAGTAAAAAATGTGAGGCGTCTCCTCCACATTTCCTGCTTTATTTCTTATCAGCGTGTAGCAACAACATCAAGAAACAAAAGATATCTAAAAAAAAAAAAAAGTGGTCCATCAGAATCATATGAAAACCATTTACCCCCACCATCCCCTCCTTTCTCTCCCTCCTAGCTCCTTTCCTCCCTCCTGCATCCTAATCAACATGCGCCTCTAATTTATGAAACGTAATTCTGCCCTCCACTGGTATGAAGAAGGTGTTCATATTTCTGTGTCTACTATTGCAATGCACTGTGTATGTATTTGTATTAAATGAGTCCAAGTGTGTGTTGAAAACGTGCTGACTTTTTACAGCGTAATTACCTGTTCTTTAATCTAGTTGTGATTCAGCAGTGGCCGTAATAACCACTGACGTCATACGTGAGATGAGTCAATGACGCGATGGAAATGCAGATACATGTTGGGTAACTAGAACGGCTGCCAGGGTTGAAGTTGATATTTTGAATTTGAGTCAAAATACGGTATAGCCAAAAATGTTAACCATAATAAATACAAAATGACAGAAATGTATGGATTTTTTTTAATAACAAAAAATACATAAAATGAATAAAATAAACTATGCATATAGTTTTATAACATGAGTGCTAATGTTTACAATATTTTGTTATGCAGATGTATGTAGTTGATGATGTCAATGGTATGAAAAAAAGTCTAGTATTTAAATTTCATTTTTGACACTATCATCACATTTCAAGTTAATTTACAGGGTTTCAAAGCTATACAATCACAGAAATACTATTATACTATAAAATACTTTAAAATCACTTTTTTCCTCACAAACCTGTTTCTACATAATTATTGGTTTCATATCTGCTTGTTGAAGCTCTGACACCTATGTTTATTGTTAAACCATTGTTGGCATGGCGCACACAGTTAAAAATAGACAGCGCCATGTAGCAACTTTAGCGACTTTTTACATTGTCTCAAGTGTGAGATCCCCCAGAGAGGGACCCCCTGCTCCCCGGGCGAGCGAGCTTTGGGTCCAACTATTTTGTTCATCTTGTTTATGTGTGCGCCTGCCAGTGACACAGACACAGCACCACCCTTCACCCTAGGGTGCCACAGAGCCTCTGTCACCCGAGGTGTTGCCGGGAGCGACGGGGGGTTGAGGATAAAGGAAAGTGGAGAGAAGTGGAGGTGGTGTAGGGGGTGGATCCCTGAGAGAGATGGGACAGAGAGCAAAACAGAGGCGTTCTCATAGACTTACATACATGCATGTACCCAGGCACAATACTGTAGACTCCATTGAAACATCTGCTACCCCCCTGCAGAACCCCCTCCCTCACACCCACCTACTGCCTTTCAGTTTGGGAAAGCCTTGAAGTCTGCTGTCTGTCAGGGGAAAATAGATACAATTGCATCAATAAATCCTACAGTATACGCCTTCACTGTCTCAGAGTGGGACGGCAGGAGGAGTGACGCGACTGAGCATGTGCAAAACTCTCAACACAATCACCACAAAACTGTGGCACTATACAGTGACATTGAGGTTCAGAGGTTATATAAGAATTAAAAGGTACACAATTCAAATTATTGTGATGATTTATGATTTTTAATACTTCAATTGCTTCAAGATTATATATAATTTGGTAATCAGGTGAGCTATGTGTTGGCTTAGCTGTCAAAATAATAACTTAAAGCTGCACTACATGATATTGTAGGGGGAAAAAAGACAGAGTTTGAATGCACCATTTCTCTCACATAAAGCACACACAGACCAATATTCTGAATAGATAATGTATGTATCGACCAATCAGAGAGCTCCTGTCCTATGGAAGCATGTGATTGGTTAAACATTTCCTTCCCTCGTTCTAAAACAAAACCCCTAATAATAAAGCCCACAGAGGACCTCAGTTCTCTTCTGTTAAACTGGACTATTGACTGAGTAATTATTTTTGCTTAAATATAAGGTAAAAAAATCAGGTAGTGCAGCTTTAAGAATCAATGTGAAAAAGACATATTTTGAATCTTTTGTTATAATAGTGCATGAGCAATGTTGTTGATTTCACAGCTTCTATATATATACACAGCCTGCTAATAGTTGCATTATTCAAACTACGAATCTCCAGACAAAAGAATCAAATCTATGGAAGACGTAGGTAAAAAAGGGTCACTTTTTGCTAACCAAAGGCACATGATTCTCATACCACAAAAAGTGAGCCTCATTTTGAATCAAATGTTTTTGGTGTGACTGAGACATCTGTAGTGAGGACCGTGTGTTGGAGGAACAGCTGGTCGGCCCACTCAGTCTGTCTGTTAGACTGGACTGAACATACTGACCATACGCCCAAGTCTTCATCATTGGATTAATACTGTATGTACTGCTGAAGATGTTAAACTGTGATATTTATACTGCAAAATACACAAAATCAGACTTTACTTGTCTAGGAAAATATTTTTAGTTGGTCTGTCACAGTTAGAATGTACCAGGATTGAGTCCATGATTCTTCCACTTACTCACAGCCACAAGCTATAGCAGTCAAGCAAGACTGACCGAGATGTGGCAGCCATACCACAATATGGCTCACCAACCACTGCCAAATCACTTTTGCGTTCGTATAGGCAAGGTGGGAAAAGTGTCTTGCCCAAGAACACAATGGCAGTATGGATTGGAAGGGAATCAAACTGCATTAGTTAGTTGGCAACCTTTGGCTCTGTAGATGTACCCCACAAATTGGTAGCACTTTAGAATAGCTCACACTACTAATTGAACACACATGAATTAAGCATTAGTTAACCTTTAGTAACCAGTAACCCAAAGTGATAGGTTACAAAGCATTACTTCAACAATAATAAACACTGAGAGTTTAATTCTTCAGTCATAACCTCATGAAAATCAGTGCAAAGTTGTAACGATCAATGTTAATTAAGTATTTATAAACAGATAATTCATGATATTATTGTTAATTACATATTAATTAATACTTGATTACTACTAAATAGAAGTGAGCTATTCTAAAGTGCCATTAACCCTACCTTTTCCCCCAAACTGGAGATATGCATACAATAACTTTCCAATGTAGATATCTTATCGTCTTCCCTTTGATCATCTTACATAAGCCATGAGCAGGGTTCGTGACTCCTTCTCTATCTTATTCCTAATGTGTACATTTCAAACCTCTTCCTGCAGCGAAGTGGACCTGACAGCGGCGTACAGGACACATCAGCGAGCGGGAGGGAGAGGCGATGTCATTTCTAAGAATATTAGATGAGGTCAGGGACTATCTCTTGGTGTGCGTAAAGACATGTCAGAAACAAATAATGTATAAGTGTTAAAGCAAAGAGCATCTCGTACATGTTGAGGTCAGAGGGGACGTTTCAAAAGACCAGAAGTACACTGTCTTTTTGTCTTTAACAAGATGTGGCAGACTTCATAGACATGTATAGTGATTTTAATGCAAATTAGCACAGCTACAATCAAGACCACGGGCTACCTTACATCATGCAAGTATATCCAGCCAAACACAAATGTGGAAGTCCAAATGGGGAGAAAAAAGTAAAAAGCGAAGCAACAAATTCAGTATCACTTAGATGATCAGGTGTTTATTTACTCCATAAACGTGCTCTAAATATAGAAAGATAAGGTTTGAAAAGATAGATTACAAAAGATACAGGCACCTCACAAGTAAGAGCTCACTTTTATCTCGTTTTGATGAGGCCGTTCTCTATGGAGTTTACATCTCAGCCTGTATCCTGGCGATTTGACAAAAACATTTATCTTATGAACATGCTAAATTTAAAGCTAAAACATAATGATCGTAATATTTAGCTTCAAAGTCACTAAAGCATTCTGTCAGACTAATTGATCACCAGCTCCAGAGATGAATGAGATATACATTTACACATTCACATACTTGAGTAACTTTTTAAACAAAATTATTTGAAGTAACAGTACTCTTCTCAAGTAATAGTAAGGGTATCTAGGTATAGCTTTCTGTTATATAAAAAGATAAAAATTTATTTATTTTGATATATTTTTTTTTTTATTTATTTATTTGTGTCCGCTCTATAACAACAGAATGAAAAACACCCTTACTTGAGTAATTTATGAATGAAAACTTTTGACTTTTACTTGAATACAATTATTTTGAATTAATAGTACTCGGTTAAGTACAATTAGTGGCTTCTCTACCCATCTCGGACCACCTCTTATAAGATTTTACAATTATTGAGAGTTTATTGGAAATGCCTTTACAGACCTCACAATGAAGTATAATGAAGTATATTGATTCTCAGTGGAGTACAAATGTTTAGACTCTTTGGAAATTATACACAACCTGTCTCACGGAGGACCTATAGGTGAGTTCATTGGCATCAGCAGCAAAAACGAAGGCGGTGGAAAAAACCCTGGGAATGTCAGGATTGCATCAGCCTCCTCCCATCTGAAACGTTTCTCACGTTTCACACTTCACTTTCTCTGCCATTCGAAAAGTTGAGAAGCTCTCTAATGTGGTGTCATGAAAGGTAAGGCAAGGACAGGGTCAAAACAGACAAATAGCTGGCACAGGAAAAAGCCAGGCAAAGTGGAACCACACAACACTGTAGCACAGTTCATTCCTTCACTCAAAGCTGCTCGTCTTTTTGTTTGCTCTGAAGTCCAACATATTATAGACCGAGGCCATGTCAAAAATCACAACCAGACTTTGAACGTGGGAGAGAGAGGAAAGGCAAGTAGTAGCGTGAGATGAAGAAAGAGCATAAAGCATTTGGAGATATTGCTGAAACAATCCAATTACAATGCCTATCAAAAGTAGCTTCACAGGTTATAGCTTCTAATTGCCTGACAAAAATTGACACTTCAGTCGCAACAGTGTACTATAATAGGGGGCCAAATTAAATTTGATCGAGGGGCAGAAAACGATGCTATCACTCAGTGGCGCGGAAAAGAGGAGATCAACTAGCATGATATAATGGATCAAAAATGAGAATTATTCATTAATCGCGTTGGGTTTTCCAATAATGGAAATGACACAGTTCAGACGTCTTCCTAAAAACACTATTAATTAAAGGGATGATAGATCTAACAAGGCGTGGAGCCCAGAGAAATCACAGGACCACTTTGTATCCTTCCCTCTTTTATCCCTGACTTTTACCATTTTCACTCACATTTCTGCTCATTTCCGAACATGACATCGGATTATACAGTGCATTTAAAGTATTTTCTCTCCCAAAATACTGATTTATGTTTAGATACATTTTAAGGATTCCTTATTTGATGGCGCTGACTCACGCTGTCAGGCTTTGAGATGGTACAGAGAACAGAACCAATATCAGAAAGCTGCCTCTAAAGTTGGTAGTAATGCATGTAAATAAATGTGAGACAGTTACAGAATTTTCATATTTATTTGGCATAACTCCATTGCCCATCCTGAGTCCCTTTTCTATTTATCTGCGTAGGACTGGTACAGAGATCCAAACTGGCTGGATTTGTATACATGGACAATGTATATTATTCATTCTTACCCAAGTGGATTAAATTATGTTTTAAGAAGTTAGTTGTTTGGACAGAGCCAGTCACAAAAATGAATGCAAATATGTATTCAATAATCAACCCAAATACACTGTAATAACACACTGAGGTACGCCTAAATGCTGCTTTCAGATTTACCCATAAAACCATATTATTTCTGATTGGCTAAAACCTCCTCTCTTTCATCTCCGACCCCTCTGTGACCTCACCTCAGTTCAGTTTCTGGTGGTTGTCCAGGAGTAAAAGCAACTGACTATTTAATCTGTTTTGCCGAGCGCTAATTGGGTCAAAGCTTCCCTCTCCGTCTTCTTGATGTGCAAATGAATGTGGCATCGAGGGAAGCCCGCCCATCACTCCACAGGCACTTTATACATGCCACCTCAGGGTGCCACACCACCGCCTGTGACCTGTATACGGCATATGAAGGAAGGGGAGGGGTGGAAGGTTGTCAGTGGCAACCTGGATCACAGAAAATGAAAGAAAAAAAATCCTTTAGTTAATTATTGCAGCAGAGGCCCAGAGGATGTACATGTCACCCCCGTTTCTATTAAGTTTGTGCAATACTAGACCTTACGCTATAGTTAATAATGGATGTAACACATGCAAGATATTTATAGGAAAAGGTCAGGGAGAACTTTGACTGAATGAAAGCAACATGGACAGTGTGTGATCAGATGGGAATAGTCAGCTCTGTGGTATATGTGCAGATAGCAGTGGTTCTCAACTGGTGGAACTCATTTCATCCAAGATCATTTTGTTTTGACCCAGGATTGATCAAACCAAATATTAATAATCCTAGTAATAATAACAATATGTTTTGTTTGCTTTGATTTATAGTGTTGTTATAAACAAGTTCACACTGATTGGTGACCTCACGACGGGGCGCACTGACAGAGCTGTGGCAGCCATACCACAACTACTACCTTTTTGACCACTACCGCACAACAAGTTCACAAACATACACAGGCAAGGTAGGTGAAGTGTCTTTCCCAAGGACACGGGTATTATGAACTGCTTGGAGACCATTTTTTTTTAGTTTGGTATTGGTCTTGTGCCAGATTACCTTCTCTATTTATCTGGGCTGGGGACAATCAATCAATGAATTAATATGTGGCTTCTTATTTCAACTTAATATGTGGAAGGATTGAAAGCTTTCATTGTCAGTGTGAAGGTGACTGACCTAAAATCAGCATCAACTGAAGAATAGTCTGCTGTCCGCTATATTGAAATTTCCATGTTAATATATAGCAATGAGGCCCCATAAATTGAGTCCAGCTTTTCAAATAGGATTCACAGCTTGATACTGAGAATCACTGTCTGGCTCCACCATCAATGGACATAATTGCATTGACCATAATCCTCCAGCAAAACAATTTATCACCACTCGTAAAGATAAGAGTGCCCCAATACCACAGACTGGGCTTTGATTGAAAACTAGTGGCACCCCTTCTAAGTTATATAATTGGGTATCGATGGCCAATGATCCTCTTCATTTCTCCCCTTTCCACTTGGACGCGCCGCTGGAACGCCCAGACAACCCAATCACCACCCCTGCTGAGAGGGCGGGGTGTCCCGGCACCCCAGGAAGAACCTGCAAGGACGGCCTCTTCCCATTCCTTGATTAATTGGATAAACGTCCATGGGGAAAGTGAAGACTAGAGCCTGACTGAATATACTGTTTTAATCATTAGTGTTGTAAAATAGAAATGTACTGTGCACACCATATGCTGCCCTCTGTCATCACGGTTGGACAGTTCTACCCTTCTCCACTACTTCCTCCATCTCATGTCTATCCATGACCCTTTACACCAGTCATCCCAGTAATGATCACTGACCTAGAGCTGCCAACCCCACCTCTTATGCCTTTGCCAGCTTCAATCTTCCTCCCCTCTCCCATCCTTCAGCTCTGAGGCCTGAGGAAAGGAGTGATACTGGGGGGCATTTGGAGCGCTTGGACGGACGACAGGTGGACTCCGGCCCAGGGTCAGCTACAGGGCCAGGCATCATATAAATCAAGCTGACGTGTTCACCCAGGCCTGAGTGCCTAAGCCTGGAGATAGTCCACCCAGAGCCAGACCCACTACCCACTTTCCAAACCCTCCTGCCCAGCATGCCAAAGCTCAGTTCAAGGGGTGAGTTTGGGATGGGTCATTGCGTGTGCTTCCAGGGACCTTTGGTAGGCAGGTCTTCAGGTGCCTTCTGGTATGTTAAGTGCAGAGCCAGACGAGGGCAGGGTTAGGGCTGGAGGGTGGGCTGAGAAAGTCTGTATGTCTCTGATGGAATAGGATAGTTGTCTCAATAGTGAAGACTGCATTGGACATCTAATGTAAACATGTAATTTCAACACCAAAAACATTGCACAGTAAGAGGCTAACGCTCCATAAGCCAAGCGAAAGCTGTTGTTTAACATGCACTACAATAAACGTAACCACATTTTCTATTGTTTTAAGTGTACATTGTTCCGTACACAAGTTTCAATCTTCTATACTGTTCCATTTAAATAATTGTACACACATATAGTATATGTTCTCCAGGGACTTTTTTATCTATTTCTCAAGTTATATTCGTCAAGTTCCTGTTAATGCCACTTCCCACTTTAGCTCACAAATTCAGTACTTTTTCTCTAATCTCCACAGTTGTTAAGCCCTCTTAAACCCTTCAAAACTGTATCGTGCCAAGTGTTGGGAAATATAGTATTGTCTATGTTGAATTAATAAAATATTGATATGTTCATTCCTTCAGAGTTGGTCTTGCACCTGGGATTGCACAAAGGGGAAATTGAAAGATTTGGAGAACAGAGAAGAAACAGTGAGGGTGAGAAATTAAATTGCCATCTTGAACCTCGACTGTTAAGGATTAGTGGTTAATTGTAATGTGCATGTCTCGTCCCTGGCCATTGCAACTGCATTGCTCTAGGTTGTCTGCCTCTCTGTGATAGAATACTCACTGCTCCTACTTTTATAATTGGAAGAAGACAACAAATCCCTCAGATTAGTGTCCACATAAAATACTGAAGTGGTGGAGGAAGAGTTTTGTTTTGTTCAACAGGTCTGACATACCATGACATAACCTGCTTCAAAGAGTCTGTACACAAATCTCAGTCATGCCCTACATACAGAATGCTGAATTATGGTTCAAACTAGAACCTCCACCAACATGCATAACAGTTACTCAGTTATGTAAAAACTTCTGCATCCTGACAGTGATTCAGATCTACTACACAAGTGGCTCAGGAAAGCGGGTTGTTTATTTAACACCAGACAAGTCATATGTCTGTAGTGTTGCTGTGTATATAATTCTCATGGTATGACTGCTCGCTGACTGTTCCTAGGCAGCTGTGGCTACATCTGATTGGGAGTGAGAAGAAGAAGGTTGTAAAGTGAATTGGATCTTATGAAAAGTGCTAAATATATTAAGTCAAATTCATTAGTAGATAACAATCATGTTCATCTGACCATATCATTTTGAGTTATGTTGCAGACAGCAGACAAACAAAACAACAAAACATAACCTGCCTATTAATGGTATAGGTTTCCTGCTGGTTCCAAAGAGAGAGGCAGATCCATCCAAAATGTTACTGCCATCAAAATCAGATTATTCACCGAGGTAAAAGCTGACTTCTGAAATGTTATGACAATTATAAAGTCCACAAGGCCTGTCTATTATTTTGGTGGGTAAAAATATATACTTAGGTGAAACCCCTATACCTCTTCTGCTTGTCAAATATGACTGAAAACACTATGCAAAACCGTGTGACAGTCTATATGGGGTTTGGTGCACATCTGGGCATGCACTCCTCATGACTATGCAAGTATAAAGGTATGTGTGTGTATTTGTGTGAATGGGAAGAGCTGTTGGGCATTCAATTCCACACTGCTGACCTTAATGTGGCCTCTACACTGCCATTTGCACCACGGAGAGGAAGTCTTATCTGCTCCACATTGGGTCTGTCCACTTCGGAGCGCCACAAGAAACACAAGTGATATCTCCCATCACACACAAGACACACACAACCTAACAGAGAGAAATACACAGTTGTAACTCATGGTTTGCTATGTCAACATCCACAAACCTACTCACAATGACATTCATAAACTAATACATATGTATTCAGACACACATGCACAAGTGCCAATATTCTGTGCTAGTCTTGCTGCACATGTGGCTCTCCAGGACCTAACAGAAGGAATTCACGATCCCCTGTCTCAAGACACCAAGGCAGAATATATGCAACAATCATAATTTTGTGGAAGAGCAAAAAATGTCAATGGAGGCGGAGCTAGAAGTTATCAATATTGTCATTATCTGAATTCATGGTCTTTTCAATTAGGTCTGGATGTTTAACTTGTGGTTCAGAAAGACCCGTAGCAATAAGAGCCACAACCCAACTCTTGGATAAAATCAGTTGGGTCAGAGCGGAGTCTGCATGTCCTTCCTGTCTTGTTGTGGCTTCTCACCAGGTACTCCAGCTCCTTCCCACTGCCCAAAGACATCCATGTGTGCTAATAGTAAGTGAATGTGTTTGTCTATGTATGTCCACTGTCCAGGGTTCACCCCATCTGAAGCCCATATCTGCGAGCATGGGAAGGGGAATAAGTAGAAGAAGAGTAACGTATATAGAAATACAAAGGAAAAACTTTCTAGTATTTTAGAGGAATTGTCTTTCATTGACATTTTGCCATTCATCAAAGAACAGTTTTTTTTTTACTTGTTTTGTCTCTGGAAAAAATGACATTATTTATATACCACATGTCTAGATAGCATAGGACAATCAATATTTGCATAACATACCATCACATCACAGGTCCTTAATTGATCATTTAGTATTCTCTCTCATCTGTCACACAATCAGAGACCCCATTTGAAATTAAAGCACTCATTTCAAAACAAATAATTGGAGGCAGTGTTTCCAGTAGCTAAATGCCCTGATAACATAAATAGAATATATTTTCTCTGTTTTTCTTCAACATATTTCTTTGTCATAACACGCTCAAGCGAATTAGAAAGGCCACAAAAATCCCCCCTGACCTTCCCTCATTAATTTTAATGTGTGTCTCGTCCCATATCTTTCTCTTTATAAATCTCCAGAGATAACAACACTGAAGAGAAATTAGAATATAAGACCTTTGACAAACACCAATTCCATTATCTTACCATCTTGAATAAAACAAACAACTTAGACCTCCATTCAAACAGTGGCTCTGCTGATGTAAAAGTAAATTATTGGAGTTTGGTTACTTTTTAATCTTTTGATTTCGGACCAGATCATTGGTCAAGGTCATTCACAGGAGGGGACAATGCTCCAGCCATAATACATGAATCTATGTAATAACTCCATAAAAAATGAAATGGAGAATGCAATGTCAGTGGAAATTGTGGAGTGGAACATTCAGAAAGTCTTTATTCAGGCTTGCAAAGATGGACTTTCTCCATGCCATTTTGCACACTGTTTGTCCTTGCAAACATTGATTCCACCTTTGATGATTATTAACACACACTCACACATAAGAGGCTGGTGGACATTAGAAGAGCTAATGGAGAACCATCGGTGTTGAAAGCAAAAAGTGTGCCAGAGTTTCCATTCCCGCCTGTAGTGTAGCTCTCAGACGTATCCCCGCTATCACACAGTTAATTGTCTTTATTGTCTGCAATGCTCCAACCAATATATTATGCTAATGTCAGCGGCTATGTACTACTTATTCGCTCCCTGATAGCACTCCACGCACATACATGTTTTCTTTTAGACCATCTGGCACGCCATGTATGACCCGCTCGGAAATGCATGTATGTGCTAATTAATTAGCATAGCTCAGGAAGCAATTATACTGTGATGTAGTCCCCCAATACCCCCCACACATATACTCACAGTCACTCACTAGTCCTTCCACGGCACTTGAACACACTTCATTAGCTCTGATGTGTGGAAGAGTGAGCCGGTCCGAGCCACTGTTACTGGCATCTGCCTTTGACTGGAGCTCAGGCTGGAGCTGGACCAGAGCAAAAGGTTACGCTCAGAAGCCATCTGGAGTCAAACACCACAGCAGAACTACTGTACATGGATTTGTATTGGCACGTATTTGTGTGTGGTACACTGTGTATAAGCACTCATGCTTTAAAGAAAAATATTATACAGACAAATATGTGCAGAAAATATATGATGCAATGAACAGTTTTGTTGATATGGCCACCATACATACAAACTTGACCTCTGAAGTCATGCTCATGTATAAGTTTCCACCACTGCACAATATTGTGTATCATTGTTTTGTCACTTTGTGTGTTGTCTGTATTAAATGTACATGTGTTGCCATATGTCACAGATACTCTTTGTATTTTTGCACACACAGTCTCCAACATGTCAGCAGTGATTCTACCTGAATGTACATATTAATCCAAATGAGGGTGTTTATATTTCATGTCAGGGCTGGGGTTTCCACATGTCCAATTTCAACATGTGTAATTTATCATTAAGCAGCAGCGGAGCATACAGTAGCTGCGTCTACTAACATGAACCTATGACTGTGAACAAGAATCCCATTAACACATGATAAAGACCAAACGTGTGAAGGAATGTGACGCTCTCTCCGCAGCTGCACAAATCAGTTCTGAACAACGACCAGGAGTCCATCAACCTCTTGTGTTTTGATCGCTTCTTTTATTCAGATATGTGGAATTATGTCTGTGAATTCATCATTTCAGATTGTCGTGGCGAATAGATGTGGTCAGTACTACATGATGTTTCATTGGATGCTTTTATTTCCTCCTCAACAACAACACATGTCCATTTTGTTTAGAGGCACTAGCTCTATGCATATTCATGGTAAGCCCAGTGCGGGTAGGTGGCAGTGACACTGTCGGGGGGGCTGGTGGGGTGTCAGAGGTGGGGTGGGGGTGGAGGAGCGGGGGGGTTGAGGCGTGCTTGTCGGAGTGTGTCACGTTTCCAGACCAGCGAATTTTTTTGATTAAAGTCCCTTATCCGTTTTATCATGCATATCCTGGCTCTGATTAAAGTGATCGCAGTCTGACACTCACAATGTCAGAGCAGGGGACCTGGGACTGCCCCCCTCCCTCTGTCACTCTCTCCATCTCTATGTCTCTTTAAGCCCCCCCTCCCATCCTGCATGTGAGGAATGTGTAAATCTTCCAGTGAAAATAGTGGAGATCCTGATGTCCCACTGACATCTATAGGAGACGCCGACACTGATAGGGGCTTCATGCATAAACATAACGTCCATAGCAGACAAACACTGCTGTGAACATGTGCTGCTTATTACTGAAATGCCAAAACAACATTTTATCAGCTTAACATGCTCAGAATGACACCCAAACACATACAGGACAAGCTTAATTATTATACATTAATGCTAAATAAACTCACATAATTTAATTCCTCTCACTACCAAAATTGGACTGTGTACTAAGGCTTTGGTATATGGTCAATACTGTACAGATATGAACTCCAACAGCCCCTTAATTACCTGTAATCATAGTATGTTTTTGTCCTCATTGATTTGTTGGTTGGTTCGTTTGTTAGCAAGATCACTGAAAAGCAATTGTGAGATTTAGATAGTAATGGGACAAATGAGGAAGTGTTGTAAATGTGTTATTTTGTGAGCTAGGGCCAGTTTAGTCTGTTAAATGCATATTATAAGCCCATTCAAATGAACACAAACCTGTTTATTCATGGTTTAATATGCAAAACTGTATCAAGGAGCAAAAAGAGTCAGATTATTACAGTTGGGAGAGAAGCCTACCTTATCCGTTTTAATCAGAGGTACCTCAACAGTCACTGAGTGTAAATACACATGCAGCTAAGGCATACCATATTTAGTTACTAATGCTCCACTATGAGGAGTAAAGTGATGATTTAGTCTGGCTGCTATGAGACCTATAACTGCTTGATACAAACATACCACTGAGTATAATGCATTCTTTAGAGAGCTATAGAACAGGTCTTTTAGCTACTTTCTGAACTTATCAAATCCATACAGAGTGAGCCTCCATTTTGCAGAATCATATCCTGAAGATAGAAAATGTATTTACTGATGTTCTTATATAATACACTGGTATGATAAGTACACAAAAGAACAACATTTCTTCACACACATATGCTCCCCTGCGATTGTGGGCTAAATTACAGCAGAATACTATTTGAATGTCACCCCATGACGAGAGGATGCATGTGGGGAGTAGTGGGCGTTTCACTTACACACACACAAGCCCTGATGAAACAGCTGGTCCAGACACAGCCGAGACCATCCAATCGGAAATAGTAATTAATAGCATTAGAATATTGCACAGTTTGGTGCCATTGAGAGACTGGATGACTTTAAAATGTGTAAATCCACAAACTTATCTGACCTAGCGACGGGTGGCTTTCCACCCCCTCAGCTAAATAGATTAATTATCTGCGGGGCCTGGCGCTGTCATTGGAGCCACATGGAGATCAGATCGGCCCAGAGACCGCTGGAGAGCATCTCTTCTGCTAATGATTACAGCATGAATATGTTTACCCCCAGATCCATTGTGCGTGGTGTGGCTGTATGCACTGAGCTGATAGAGGCAGGAGAGGCTAAAGTCCTGCATCATCCCAAACTGCAAAACTTGTTATGTTCTGAAGGTTTCTCTCGATGAATCCAATGATACATTTAAGTGCTTTTTTTAACACTGTACATGATAGAGGCCATGTGAATGTATGTGCACAGTGCTTGGTCTCAGGGGAACAGCAGTATCTGTAAAGCTGCAGAAGCGCAAGAGTATGTTTCGATGCATTACATCCAGGGGACAGACAAATCATCTGAGATTTTGACAACCAATATGGAAACAAGAGAGGAAAAATAACAAGGTAAAGAAAAAAATAGGGTCCAAAGTCACAGAAAATGGAGAGAGCAAAGGATCTCAGGGGTAAGTATTAGTTGTCACCCCATGATCAAATAGTACAGGCCAGGAAGCGACCGGCGAGAGCCTGCGCCTGGGCAAAAAGAAATATAAAGTCCAGATTTAATTCTGATACGGAGAAATAGAATTTCAAAGCTGGATGTCTTATCGTTGGCATGTCCCTTTGCCGGACTGATTTCCCTAGCAAAAGCCTGTCAGTGCTATTATGTTGAACATGGAACCAATTTACTGCGCCGGCTAAACAGGGTTACCAGTGCTCTTGTACCCCCTAAATGTTTGAAGTTATCACACAGTGGGAAAAATAGCATTTTGAATGTTTGGGGAGAAGGGGTGCAGGGGGGGCAGCAGCGGGACGGCTCGGACGGCTCTGGACTGTAATTGAAAAGTATCAATCAAAAACAAGGCAAGAGCCAGGGAGGGGAAGCTATTATGTTAACCCAGTCCGCTGGAGCACTGGAAAACCCAAATGCATTTCTTTTGTATTGGTAATGCTCCCCTGCTCTCCAAGCCTCTAAGCCCTACGACCGGGGGCGCCTGGTATCTCCGGACGGACAGCGGCGAGGGAGGGGTGGATTATCAAGTGGAGCATGTGGCCATTACAGGCCTGTTTCGTGATGCTATCTGCCTTCTGAGATAAGCAAACCTAGGCTGGTCAGACGTTTCCAATTTCTATACATGAGAGATGAAGACCTTGTGCTCTTGCTCGCCTTCACCTTTTTCATTTTATTATATTTTTACATGGCCCCTAACACTGCCCTCTCTGTATATAACAAGTGTCTCTTCATGTGCCGGAGTAAGCCGCTGACCTGCTGCCACAAGTAAACAGCCAAACAACAACTTCACAAAATGGATTTCCACAAAGAAGCACAGATATAAGCCCAAGAGGAAGTGGAAGACATAGATGTAAACTTGGAAGACAAAAAGAATTAGCAATCACAAAGTTCCATAAAACATACATCTGTAGAGTACCAGCTCCTCTTTGGTATATCCACTCGCACTGCCTGCTTCAATTATACAATATTCCCACTTTCTGCTTTTGTTCTTCTTAAGGAAATTCTGAAATGCAAAGTAGTTGGAGGGCCGAGCTGCTTGTGAGAGTGTATCCCTATCAAGAGGACCAGAACAAATGCATTTCATTTTATTGAACTGCCCTTGTTGTGTTTTGGCCATGACTCAATCTGTTCTGATTAGGCTGGAGACAGGGACAACACACATATTCAAATGGGCTAGACCTCAAAGGGTCACTGAACAATTTCCTCTGTTCATGGAAAAAGGATATTGCTCAGCCATCGGTATTCCCTGGTGCAACCCTCCCCCCTTTTTTCTCAAAGGGTCTGAGAATAAATTTGTGGATACATTAACATATAAGAAAGTCCAAATGACACCAAGTATAGCTGTTTTTGTCACCAAAATAGCCCTTAGTTAAGGACACCCTCAAGTCGAGGTCAAGCTCAGAGCCAGTGAAATTATGCATTCTTGCCCAAGTCTGGAGCGAGCTGTGGCTTTTTAGTGTATTAAAATTAAGTGTTTTACAAGTTTTATTCCCCAGAGATGGGACACCAGCAAAATCCAATGAGCCAATTTCTGTGGTCATGTCATGGCATGTCAAAAGAGGGGCCATATGTTTCAATATTTTACTGCTGGCATTTACAGTACATCGGACAGAGGAGAATGTGTTTTGTCCTAGTTTGTCAGTGAATAAAATCACTGGTATGGTTTATTTGAGATGTCATCTTAACAGTGGCTTTTGAATAATTGGTAAGTTAACTGAATTGAACTCCCCAAAGTATTAGTTTTAGTTGACACATGCACATTATTCACATTACCCTTAGGGGCAAAGGGTGACTGAAATTTATCCTGGCAACTATGGGCCTTTGGTGGGGTACACCCTGGACATTAGCCAGATAGTCCCAGAGATGGCACATTCCTTCACATTTTAAAGCTATGACATAAGTAGATGTGTGCCAGCCAATATTCAGCCCTCAACCTTTTTGGACAAATTCAAGATTTTTCAGTCATATAATATAATATGATGTCAGTCAAATGTATATGACTTGACAATTAAGTTAACTTTTATTACCTTTCATTTGCATATAGTTTTTTATTTATCTGTGAATATTAGGAATGACCTCTGAACGCATGTTAATTTGTAGATGCTACAATATATAGAGATAGTGATCTGGTATGAATGCTTGGATCAAAATGTATGAAAAAACTCAGAAGCTGTTTGAGTCTGTCTGTATATCTAGCAGTCCTGTGGAGGATGCAGCGGAAGCCTGAGATGGAGGGAGCTAAAGTACGTACTGTATGTAGATGGGCAGGGATGGAGGAGGGTGTCAGACCGGGGCGGGCAGAGGGTTTTTAATTCAGATTTCATGTGGGCTCGCTCTGCAGTCACTGGAGTCTAAAGTGACTCTGGGGAGCCTCACAGTTCTATATGCAAATAGACCAGCGCACCTGGCCAGTGGAGCAGGCCTGCTGAGAGGTTACTTATGCAAATCTGATTGAGTGAGAGCATATTGCCAGAGCACGAGCAGGCAAGCAGGCGTGTGTGTATGCGTGTGTGCAAGAGTGTCCACGTACACACACATTTCAATTGTGCCGGTTATTTTTCAACAGGGGCTCTGGGACACCATGTTCCCCCAGAATAGAGGTGGCAGACAGAGAGAGAGGGACCAAGATAAAGACGAAGATAACCAAGAAGGGAAGAGAAGAAGAAGAAAGGAGAGTGGAAGTTAGAGGCACATATTTAGACATTTAATACAGCAGATCAGTACAAGTTATACTGTTCACTATGGCATTCCTTTGAGACCTTTCCCATACAAGTCTAATTGACCTACCGTACCTTTGGGGTCATTCTTTATACAAGGATTTACTATACCTGATATCAAAAATGTACCCAAAGACGGTATATATGTTATCATATACAAACACTTTGACTTAAGGCATCATGTGTTTCCTAGTCCTTACCTTATCTACTGTGAAAAACAAAATCCCAGGGTAACTCCCATTACCATTAAAACACTTTTCAACACCATCCCCGGGTTGCCCTCTCTCATCCACGCTGGCATTTTACATTATGCACAGTGTTATCAATAATCATCAGCAGGCTAAATCTCTCTTTATTAATGTGTTGTGCCTGAGGCCTGAGCGCTGGGGCAGCCCTGACTGAGAGCCCTGTTCATGCCAATGTGATTTCTACTCATTTGTCTACATCATGGGCCCTGCATCAAGGCTGGGATTGAGCTCCAGCCAAGCTCCAACACTTAATCAGCAGGTTAATCCCAGCCTCTGAGGGGAGAAAGGGGGAGAGGTGTCAGCCATATTGGGGATTTTAGCCCATTTACAAAGTGGGAAAAGAAAATTACCTGGTGCCCACATGTCATTTGCCCCCTTATGTCCTCTGTACGCTGTTAAATGACTATATTATGCCTTTTTCTAAGTATTTTCTGTTCATCTCAAAATTGGCATTTGACGTTAGAAGATGCAACATGTATTCAAAATGTCTCCTTTTATGGAACTGTTGCTTTTTCTCTACTGAAAAAAATGCTCATCATAGGGCCCCTTTAAAGCTGTTTTTTTTTTTTTTTTAAAGGAACCTTATGGTCTACACCTTTAAAACTAGCAGCAATGGAGGGATGCATAAGGGTGTAGCAGCAATTGTTTTTATGTTTATAAAAATGATGCCTCTTTTTCTTTCTTCAAATAATGGCAGATTTTTCACCACGCGACTCTATACCACCATTTAGGTATCATTAAAAGTTTTGACAAAAATCACGATGGCATCAAAGTCCAATTTAGCTGTTTTTTTGGTGGCAGCTAAATGAATCATAAAGGATCAGTGTGGAGTGAAGTGTGTGGCCGGCTCATTGTCACACGCTTGGTTTCAGTTTTGCTTGAGTTGATTTTTTTACATGGGGCTCGCATCACCAAACCTGGCGTCAGTCACTCCATCTTACATCTATGTGTTTAATTAGTTGTACCAAATGTTGAAGGAATTACCTGTCCCATAGTGTGTGTATGTGTGTGTGTGCTAACATGTCAATTTGTTCTTTAGTATGTCTTATGGAGTGATGAATAGACTCTGACAAATTAATTTGATAAATCATAATTACTGTATATTCAAACCTAAATACAAGGATAGTGATGAGTGTGGCATGTGATCGCTGCAGTTGTTGAAACATGCACCCAGTTTGTCAAATTCACTCTCCCCAGCATGGAAGATGTGGTCTAATGCTGTTCAGATAAAGAGAAATGGCTGTCATCAGGAAATGTGATGATTTTATTGAAGAAAAAAATGGATCACTAATAGACTGCATATTACTTCAACTCAGATCACGCTCTACAAAGACATTCATTTTTGCTACTTAACCGAGGGATGCAAAACCAGCCAATGAAATCAGTGAAGGGAAAAATAATGCCGTGTCGAGCTAATAATAATATAGGCCTCTCTCGTTAGTCAATGCCTCTTGCTCCAGTAATGGCCCAATTAAGGGAAGCCAACCCTGGACCTCTTTAGGTGTGTCACAAATTGATTATATCACAATGAGCAGACAGCCCAGTGCTCCCAGATCACAGATAACCACGCTGGGTGTTTGTGCACACAGGGGGAAAGGCAGGCCAGGCCTAAATCGGGCTAATAAGCAAGTATTTTCACACTTGTTTAGCCTTTAGAGCTCTCATGGTAGAGAAGAAAGGGGAGGTCATAGTGTGGAAGAACATCATGGCTTGGTGGTTTGATCATTTAAGTTTCACATTTTGAGGAAGCCCTTTGATTTGAAAATGTGCATTGTGCAACCTGTCTTTTGCCTGATTGAAATGTAACTTAAATAAAACACTGACTGGCCAAGAGTTTGCTATAGGCTTTATCAACACAACCATTATTTTATAAAAAATATTTTTAGGTAATCATTTTAGGTGAATTTGCCAGCAACCATGGTACACCCTGGACAATGACTAGTTACACTTACAGGCCAAACTTAGAGTAATAATAGTGGCTGGTCAAAGGATTGGACCCACTAACTCTTTTCTCTAATATTTGAATCCACACAACACTATTGTAAATGTTTTCTTTACATATTTGTGGTACCATTACTATGTCAAGTCATGCCAAGTCATGTCACTGTATCAACCTTGTCAAACAACTAGGATATTAAAAAATATTAACCCCTATCATTGTGCTGACCTGAGTAATTAATCTTCGTAGCCACCCCATCAGTAAAGGGACCTGTGTTTACAACTGGCCAGGACTTAGCCACACCGCCTCTGCACCTGACACAATGCCCTCCCACTCCCGTCCCAGGCCCCTCTCTCCCCTCGGTCCCATAGACAGACACCTTGGCAGCTGAACAACAACAGGGTCCCTGCCTTGGTGACTGACAGCCTCCCTAATTGTATCCACTCACTCATGACAATTTGATTAAAATATTACGCCAAAGTCTCAGCCCCCTGTTTGTTCCTCCCCTCTGAATCTAATTTTGAATTGAAAAAGAGAGATTACCTTCACAACCATGACTGAGGACGCCATTAACTTCTACTTAATCTTTATTATGGCCGCAATTTTAACATATGTATGGCTTTGGTTTCGCTCCCATTGTTTCTGTCCGAAGTGATGGCCTATTTTTCATCTCTGCGTTGTCCTTTTGGGAGGTGAATATATGGTGCATCTGTGTCGTCTAGAGGTTTTATCCCAGTTATTTATCAAAATTGTGACTTACTGCGGGACAGGACTGACATCCATCAGAACTGGAAACTACATAAACAGAGTTGGGACTGAAGAAAAGCAAAAGTGTCATAACTGACCAATATTTTTAGGATTGATTTTTTTTACCTGATATTGCACATTTAGTATATATAAATAGTTTGCCCTAGTGGGCAAATGTGTCACCTATGATTTCATTTTGTTCCATGATGTAAGTGGCACTGGGACAATTGGGATAACAATTTCAAATTACCATGTAACTTTGTTACAAAATTGTCTACTATTCCTATAGGCTCGGAAACTAAGGTGTAGTCTGTAAGTTTAATAAAATAAATGCTTTATCTGACCCTATGATGTAAAGTAAGTAATTTTACCCTGGTCTCTACAGCAACAATAGATCAGAATTTGTGGGTTACCACTTTGACCAATAGTAGTCACACTTTATTTTAGTCCCTCCCCTCTACAGACGACAGATGTCAGAGATGTTACATCATAGAACAGGGTCAAATTTAAGCTTTTTTTTTTTTTTAACAATATCTTACTTTAAATAACTTACAGTCTACACCTTAAAGTATACAGTACAGACCAAAAGTTTGGACACACCTCATTTATTCAATGAGTTTTCTTTATTTTCATGAAAAGGCCAGAAATCCCACTTATTAACCCTGACAGGGCACACCTGTGAAGTGAAGACCATTTCAGGTGACTACCTCTTGAAGCTCATCAAGCGAATGCAGAGTGTGTGCAAAGCAGTAATCAGAGCAAAAGGTGCTACTTTGAAGAAACTAGAATATAAGGCGTATTTTCAGTTGTTTGACACTTTTTTGTTAAGTATATATTTCCACATGTGTTAATGCATAGTTTTGATGCCTTCAGTGTGAATCTACAATGTCAATAGTCATGAAAAGAAAGGAAACTCATTGAATGAGAAGGTGTGTCCAAACTTTTGGCCTGTACTGTATGTTAAGTTAAATTATACAGAAAACAAATGGGCGTGTCACAGGGCTAACAGGGATAGTAGTATTTGAGAGAATGTTCCGGCCCAACCCTATTTGCTGAAAGTCACTGAGCACCTTCAGAAAGTTCCTTAATTACAGACCTTAATTATGTGCAAAACATGTTCCCCACACTAACCTGCTTTACAAAATGCCTTTCTGTGTTTGGTCATAGCCAATGCATTGCTCCAGGTACTTTCTGTGTATAGGTCATCAGTCCAATTAGCTTGTCCACCTTTGTGCTGCTGCTGAATCCGGGGCCAGTTAACCCCTGCTGCCTTTTTGCTGACACCTTACCTCCAGGCATCCTTTATGTGTTTCCTTCAATAGAAAAAAAAACATGCTTCCATATACGGACCATAACCACTGTATACCCACATACACTACATACAAGCATGCATGGATACACACACAGAAAGAAACTCATATTTATACTCGGAGTTGCCCCCCATCCTAAGCTCATGCTGCCTTTTTGAAAAGAAAAATAAATCTAGTGTAATATGATCGTCGAAAGCAGGGGGAGCGATAAGAAGGTGGTTGTGGTGGTGGGCAGCTCAATCATTCACTGAAAAAACTGTGTGTATCATTCACCTGATTTGAATTGTGTGCCCCCCAACACCCTCAACCCTCTTTTTTTTGAACCCCTGCCAATTCATTTTGTACATTAAAAATTGGTCAGGGTTGATAAGATTCCATTTTCACGGTTGGCAATGCAGAACTGGCGAAAGAATACAATTACAGGCCCCAGAGTAAACTCTCCGAATGTCAACTTGATGTAAATGATCAGAAGAAGGCAGGGGCGCCACAAAAGAACAGGCTTCAACTTCAACAACAGCTGCCCCCCCCCCACCCCAGTCCCGTCACTACCACCCCACAGTGCACCCCCACTTCTTCTAGTACCTCACCGTTTCTCTATATCTCTCTGCATATGTCTGCACTCAAACAGCCTTTCACCTCAAGCAGCCGCAGATACACACAGCGGTGGTGGCAAAGTGACGGTGAACAAGTGCACTTTGTCCTGTGGAAGTGTGAAGAAGTTGGATGTCACTTTGGTGAGTTCATGACTTACTGTGAAATACAGAAGAGTCAAAATGGTTTAAGTAAGTATGTTAACAGTGTCAGTGTGCCCCAGGACAGCTGTGGCTTACCACCGCCAGGTGTGACTGTGGAGCGAATGAATAATGCAATAATATGTAAAGCGTCTTTGAGTGTTATATAAAACCAATCTATTATAATCATTATTAACTAAAAATGTAAGCTTTATGTGCTTGTGAGCTCAAATAACTAATTTGTCTATCACACAATGCCAATAGATTCAGTCTAACCCATATAACACACCAACACTGCTAAAGTTCAAACCAATTCTGTGGGAGAAAAGGCCTCATTCATGCAAGAGGTCACAGACTGGTTTGAGTCCATCTCTGACTAAACAATATGGCAAAGCATGAAGCAGGTGAGAAAGAGCAGCAGAAGTCAACAACAACACTATGTGCCACTTTTTTAGTTACAAGATCCACCTAATAACGTGGCCAGTGAGTGAGCAGTGAGTTACACTACACAAGACTCTATGAGAAACTGCTCTCTAAAGTCTAGAGTTGGCTGGAGGCTTTTCATTGTATAAACAATAAACAAAGTCCTTCAAGTTCAGGTTCAATACTTTTCTGTCACAGTTAATGAGCACGTGCATATATTTACAACAGTCACAATAAGAAAGAACGTATATTCAGTCAAACTTAAAATACAATATAGCTCAAAGTACAAAAAGTTCAGAGGTGAAACACTTGCTAATTGGACATGAAACAGGCACATCTGTATGTTGTTGAAACTGCAGTAACAATAAATGTCATATTTATGTTATTTATTTTGAAAGTGATTAATTAAACACAAACAAATATGTGGTTACACCTTGTGCTTCCAAAGTGCATCAACCATGTTTCTGTGCACCACTTCAATGATGTATTAAATCAAGGTTAAAATGTGTAAAAGTGAAGAGAACCTTAATGAAGCTCCTACTTCAGGTCATAGGTACATGTTTTAATGAAGTTATGTATTTGCACTGGTTTTGTGAGTTAATTAACGCATTAACACATTTGTAACACTTCATATAAGTTCACCTCATGCACCTCAGTAATTAGACTTGCATGCAGCTTTTGTAGGAAATACATATAATTTTGGGGGCTGCTTTGATTTCATTCAAATGTCGCTTTTCACAGGGTTTATTATTTGTATTGTTTACTAACAGGTAGAAAAGTTCAAACTCCTCAGATCAAGTTTACTAAAGACCCATACCAGCAGTGGAGCTGTTTGTAAATGTATGGCCCTAATCAGCATCACCATTAAGACAATTTACCTTAGGGTTTAATGCCTATGGTTTAATACTCGGCTATATAGTCTTCACACTAATGCAGTCTTTGGCAATGTGGGTGAAGTGTCTTGCCCAAGGACACATCAGCAGTATGAACCAGGATGGAGTGGGCATTGAAATGTAAATCAGTTAGTGAAGGACCATACTGTAAACTAGAGTTAGAAGTAGGACCTAAAACATATGATTGTATGCACTGTAACATGTATTGAGGAGAATAACTACGGGGCAAAGAAAGTGATTTCATCTTATATGTCTTTATTTTGATGCTGCAGGTGTAGCATATAGTACCAGATTGTCTTCCTGTAATCAACATCATCTCCTGCTGCCATTTTGCTTCACATGTGAACTTTGCCTAGCCTTCATCCGGCTTGACCTGCACCCTCACCCCCACTCCTCCTCCTCACTGTTACTTGGTGTCACCCAGTGTCACTCAGTGTCACCCTCTCTGGAGCCAGACCCTCTGTCATGGCAGCAGGACATGGTGGCACCTCACAATTACAAGGGTCGTGTCCCTGCCATCCGATCACAAATTACCAGTCGCCAACATGCCCCAATGACTCCGCGCCACTCTTCCGTCCTATTCCTTTAATAAATCCAAACATGATTATTCAGAGGATTGCACATTAGTCAGGCTGGCTGTGATGGCCAGTGTTATGCATAAATTGTTTGCGATGGATGAACTTTGACACTCTGCAAATAGATGGAGAACATGCACAAGCCGTGATGTTCAATCTGAGAGTCAGGCCGGTGCTACCAGAAAGGTCAGGGGTCTTAAAGATTGCACGCATCAACAGCAGTTTGCTTAACAGTGGTGACAATATGTATATCTGCTTGTGTACACCACAAAAGGCAGTGGTTCTACTCCAGTGCATCTGATCCGACAATATGCCGGGATTTAATCTTGTGACATTTATGTAGGCTCGGGGACCATGGGTGTGTAAGATAGAGAGATGTCAACAGTAGAATGAATAGAAACGTGATCTGACAGAGAACATGCAAAAGAAATTATAAAAGACCCGTTTTTAAATCATATCAAATGTTCCACTTTTCATGCAGTGAACATACATGTTCAATAGAATTAGTGGAAAATAGTAAAAGTAAGAATATAATCTATTATGATTAGGGGACTTCTATTCACAAGTTAGGGAATGAGCAGCTTACCTGTGACCATAACATATACGGAATGAAAAGACAAAAAGTACTCAGCCATCTATAGGGCAGTATTGTTTCTTTACCTGTATTGGAACAACTCTATAACAATTAAACAACTCTACCTATCCAATGCAGGGCTGGAAAAATAGTTTTGAAGACGCACTGGTCATTGTGAAATAATACAGTAAATGATTTAAACTAGGAAGACAAACTTTTATTTCCCTGCCTATACAACATGTGTCAGGGGCTGTATGTCAAGACACGTATGAACTACTTATGAATGTAAGGAACACACTCTGCATTTAACAATCAGCAGTCAATGTAAATGTAGTCAATGTAAAATAAGTTTCTAGAAAACTGCTGATTTTTCCACTCATCCAGATGACATGTAACATGGCACTTTCCCATCTTAGTTTGCATACATTCAGCAAAATTACTCAAAGTCCTTAAATTATTGAGGTGAGCTGTTGCATTAGTGGCATTAGTTTCTGTATTTATCTCCGGAACAGGTTAAAGGCTTGTCCATATTTAATGCTCCACGGTGTCACTCTGCATGTGTGTGTGTGTGTGTGAGAGAGTGTTTGTGTGCATATCGTCTAAATGGCTGCAGGGCTGTATTCTTAAACATGTCACCCAGCATGCATCACGAGGCCTGAGATCATCAATATTCATTTCCTTATGACAGCAGCAGTCAACGTTGTGTAACGCTTAGCACTTAACAAACGCTGCACTCCCACCACTTAAACATATGTCAACGCACCATCAAGATGTGTTCATCAAGGACAAGGGGGTTTGTGCTCAATCTTAGACGAACAAAACCCCCATAAACACTGGACAAGCACCCTATATGCATTAGCCAACTACAAGATCACAACGTAGGCTTTTGTCAAAGAAGGGGATAGCAGATATGTAATGGTAGGTAGTTTGTAATGGGGCACAGTTTTATTATTGCCATAACATGTATGCACTGCTGGTATGTAGCCAACATAATAACACATCACATATATACTGTATAGCACAAAAGCTCTTTAAATAGACTCCATTATTCACTCCACAGTCACACATTGGTGGGAGTGAGCCACCGCTGAAGCCACAGCTGCCCTGGGCCAGACTGACAGAGACATGGCATGGGCCTTTAAATAGCTTCACCAAACACTCCTATTCCAACACTTCTAATGTATACATTCAGGTTGTTGAGTGCCTTGCCAAGGACGCAATGGCTGTATAAACTGGCTCTATGAATGTATCAAACCACCGACATTGTATTTAATGGGTGTCCACTGTATCTCCCGTTCAATTACTACCTTAGTGCCAATTGAACTAATAAACTATTTTAATATAATTATAACATGTATAAAAGTTAATAAGAATATATACACCATGAAAAAGAAACAAAATCACAAGAGTAATGAAAAAGTGAAGGTGGAATGAGAAACCATCTCTCTTCTTCTTCTTCTTCTTCTTCTTCTCTGACACCACCTCACTGCAGCACTTTGACACCAACGGGACGTGGTTTCTCTGTCCCTAATGACCACATGGCTGAAGAGGTTGTGTCACTGCAGTGGGGGGGGTGATGGGGTGGGTAGCGAGTGTCACATGGGGTGAGTGGTGTGCGTGTGTGTGTGTGTGTGTGTGGGGGGGGGGTCGCCGTGTTATGAGGCCAAAGAGGAAGAGGATTTGTGAGACAAGGGAGGAAGCAGATGAGAAGGGGTTAGTTCATTATGCACCAAATTAGAAAAATTCATAATTTATTATTACACCCAGCCTGAAATGCCACCCAACTGAGCCTCACCCGGGCAAAAAACATCATGCCGTGAGGGGAGAGGGGAAAAAAGAAAAGAAAAAAACTGTCAGAGCCCCAGCAGCCGATGGGCAAAATTAATATGCAAATATATGCAAGAAATTAAAAAGCAGAATTACACAGGCAAATGAGGTAGCCACACTTGAATTGTTAGGATTATGAATAATTACTGTGAATTTCCTGCTCCTAATATAACTTGTTTTTTTGATAAACAAAGACTTAATTATCGCGATGCGCTGGAGAATTTCCGCAGCACTCATTAATCTTTTGCTGAAAAAAAAAACAAGTCCCCCGTGGCCGGCGGTAATGAAGAGAGCGTGCCCTGAATCGGCGCGAGGATCAGAGCCATCCGGGGCGACCAGCAGTCCACCCTGCCACTGTCCCTTGCTGGTACCCACGAGGGTCGTAACTTCCTCCGGTAACTATCAAAGGGACTTATTTATGCTGCAAACCCCAGTCATAAGTCCAATTTTATGAGGCCTAGGGCTGAGGGGGAGTGGGGGAGGTGGGGTGTGGGATGCATGCAGGGGACTGGAGCGAGTATCTGTTGATGCACTCTGGAAATGCCACTTTTGTCACTACAGTCCCCCGCTCCAGCCCCTAGCCCTGTTTCTCTTCTTCTCTCACTGTTTGCTCCCCTGTGATATAGACACGCAGCCTGAGGTGTTTTGGCTCAGTGCTGCCCTCTGCAGGGGGCAGCAAGGGCCACTCCGGGGTTACATGTGTGTACTTACATCTTTATGAAGCACTTGTCGGCTCAGAGCTTGAAAGTCAAACGATGTACGCTGACATTTAGCTATTTATAGGCACTTACAGAGACAGCACAGGGCAGCATATCCCAAGTCGATCTGGTTATACAGAAGTTATAAATATAAATTAGTTGAACTATAAATGCTAAACAATTGACTTATTTCCTATTATTTCATTTCATAAAATAATATAGGTTGCTGCTAACTTATTAACATATTAACATATTAACATATTAACTCATATATTACCATCATTTACATCAGCAATTCTCAAACACTGGGTTGGGACCCAAAAGGGGGTCGCCAGAGATTTTTGTTGGGTCACCAAAAATGTAAGAATTTAATGTCCATAAGATCAAACAAACAACTACAGAAACATTTCAAATCATTAAAAACATGTTTAAATGCCATTAAATAGAAAGTCAGACATACATTATTATTATTATTATTATTATTATTATTATTATTATTATTATTATTATTATTATTATTAATATGATTATTATTATTCGTATTATTATTATTATTATTCGTATTATTATTATTATTATTATATTAGAACATCAAAAATCAAAACTGACCTAATGGTGCTGGACCAAACCAAAAAGCCAAAGTGTCGCGATTATAAATGCCCAACAAAATATGGGTCCCCTGAAAAAAAGTTTGAGAACGACTGATTTACATAATGCACTTGCTCGTTCACATTGTTACAGGTAGTCCTTACAATTGTGGTTAAGCTTTTTGTATTTTTTATTTATATTTGACTTCACACAAGGATAGGTCCCTTCATGCAGAGTGCTTTGTGGAGTCAGAGAGACCAGTGATTTCCCTAAAGATGAACTGCTTCTTCAGGCTGCTCTGGTGCCATCTGTACATCACATCCCTCAAGCTTTATCTCCTCGTTCTCCAATGACAGTAAAACTAACCACCAACTGAGTCACTTTATAATGTCACTAATATTAATGAAGGAAATCAACATACTAAACATAGTAAGTCCAATGACCAACAAACAGCAACAGCAAAGCAATGTAACATGTAAAAGTTAGATTTTAAATAATAGGTACACAACCTACTGTATTTTTGCCTACATAACTGGCATTCATTGGATATTTTCCTTTTTTGACCACCAACATGGCAACATGGCATACCACGTACAAAGTCACAAACATTACCTATGTTTCCCCATTCTGGTTGGTTGGAACTTCAGGAGTTGGAGCTGTCTTAATCATGTCTGCGTGATTAAGTGCAATGATTGCTTTCATGTGATTGAACTGATGAATTGGTATAGTCGTTGTCCATACCACTTCGTTGCCAGTAAACGCTATTTAAAGATGACTGAACTGTGTGATCTGAATAATTTAACTCCAGGACACAGAGGGGTCCGTATACAGAGTAAATATATACCACATAATAAATATAATTTGAAGAATCTAAACTGAAACTGATCACTGCCATGGCTTAAAAAACAAAGACACAGACCAAGAGAACGTGATATATTAAACTGCTGTCATTGACAGCAGACAAGACACAGTGCATCAGTTCCACTCCCAGACCCTATACCTCTATAAATGAAAATATATAAATAAAGCCACTGCTTTGGTCTGATGTAATAAAAGTCATGGTTTACATAGTGTAGAGCTTATTGAGGCAAAGCCTACAGCTCGTAATGCTACGCTTTATTTGAGCACCGCGATTCATAAAAATCGATTTCAGGGTCAGGGCAAGAAAAACCACTAAAATCGGCATTCACCTAGAAAGAGCCAGTGTGAAGAAGAAGCGTGGAGGAGTAGTTAGAGTTTAATGTGTGCTACATCAGCGAGAGAAGTGGCTACAGCGACAGAGCGGAGTTAAAAGAAAAATGTTTTGATTTGATCACTTTAAAGTAAGTAAGTTATTTGGTCTTGGTAGAGATTTATGATCAGAAAGCACTTTGGAGACTGGACTTACAAATGCGCTGGTTTAGGTTAAATCCTCAGCATAGCTAAACTGAATTTCAAGTGGAAAGGGGCAAGTCATTGTTTATGGATCCATGGCTATTCATGATTCCCAAATGTAAATGTTAGGATTTTAATACCACTCGTTGAGTGATTAGAGCCATCAGGTAGGAGGCCCAGAGGAAGACCAAAGAGGATATGTATGGGTATAATCCTTGCAGGTCAACAGCCAGTTGGTGAGATGTTCATAGTCACAGTCCTTAAACTGCTCATTTCTGATGGTCAGTTTAAACGTTGGCAGATTTGTTGGTGCATTTAGTTTCTACTATCATGTTATTTACTGAGTAGACATTCACACCCATGAGAATAAAAATGTGGCTGGTGAATGTACAAAACATTCCAATCTGGAGTCCATTTGAATCTAAAATTGGCAGGTCTTTGGTTTTCTGAGCAACAAAATGGGGTTTACCAGTGCAACTGTCACTCTTAGCCTGACTTAAATAGTGGATAATAATCCTTAACTCTATTATTATTGGCATGACAACGCAGAGCATCTCCAGGCCTGACAGATATCACCATGTTTGTCTCCATTTCCAGGGCCACTTATAAAGACGGGGTCAAGTACAACATATCATTAGCTTTCTTAAGGATCACCACAATGTAAAAAGCGAAAACATCCTGACAACCTTTATATGCTAACTTGACAGGAGTGACATTCAACAGTGACTGACGAGAACTTTTTTTTTTAGGTCAACTTCACGCACACACTTCCTAGTCATTAATTAGACAACACCCTGCCACCGGCTCAAGACAAGACGGTTTGAAAAACAAAGGAAAGGATGGAAGAAAGAGAGGAAGACTATCTTGTCTCCTGATGAAGCCCGTACCTATAAGCTGACAGCCCCGACTTTGATGCCGCCATCTCTGCCGCAGCTCCATCTCGCTCTTGTTCCACTTTGGCTGATATATCTGTGGAGAGAGAATGAGCGGAAGGCCTTTGTCAACATGAAACACCGACGTTAAGCGAGCAGAGTCACGCCATATTTTTGTGTTTGAAAATATCACACAGAAAGACCTCTCCCCGTGGCACCCGTCTTCTTACATGGCAGAGACTGCATGGGTTATATTTAATTATTTTGTGCTTTATATGCAGTGGAAAATAGATGAGTGAAGTCTGAATGTCTTACATTTTCTATGATTTATTTTTACCCCAATGTTGATGAAAATACATACAAAGATCACAATGGCAGTTCCATTACTGGACTCTAAAGTTAAAAAAAGGATGATTATGTGTGTATGCTGATCGTAACATTGGTCAAAGTACCTTCATGTAAAAAACCTTACACTTGGCAACGGCACTAACTTAAAAGCAGCATTAATAACTCTCATTTCCCACTAGACAATGCTTGTGTATTCTCACTCATGAGTCTGTTGCCATGCTAACTAATGGCTGCAGTGTCATCAGGGCACTTAGCGCGTGTGTAAGCTGTGGTCGCCGGTGCCTGGCCGCGGCCCAGCGCCCCCTTGTCAGTTTAGTGATGGTAAAGTGGCCACAGGAGGTGGCGAGTCTCCGGCAGCACTACAGCAGCCAGCAGCATTAACTGGCTACTCAGAGCCAATTAAAACAGTCGCCTTGACCCCAGGGGCCAGGACAGCGGTGCTAGCACCAAACCCTCACACCCCCCTCTCCCTCTCTCTCTTTGGGGCCTTCATTAAAGACGAGATGCAGAGGATTGATCTCCAAGGACACCTCGGACACACTATCATGCTGTACACATACACACACTAAATGAACAATGCATACATAAGGCTCGGAGCGTGAACACACAACTCCATTATGAGCAACAATGCCAAGTGCACAGTACAAGCCCAGCTCTGTGCCCCACACATGGTCACACAGGATGTAATTAAGCAGAGCACTAATAAAAGCAGCGGCCAACCCCATTACATCAGCAAGAGAGGCTCTGAACACAAAAACAGGCTTGCATCACAACAGACCCATGACAGGGGGTGACCAGCTTGCCTACCTGCAAGCACCAACACGAACATGCCCCATAAGCATCTCTGGCATGATGCAACATCATCCACTCTGCTGAAAAAAGGCTATTATAGCTAATGAGAGACCTTTGCATATACAGACGTGGAAGATCAAATATTTTATACAAAAACATAAATATAGCTAATAAACCTTAAGTGTGTGTCGTAAAGTCTTGTGTAAAGTCTTTAAGAGTCTATCCTTTATAAGACACAGAGACCTGGATCAATACGGACAGCCATGGCACTTTTTGTGCCATGTTCCCCAGTGGCATAACCGTCTTGATAAAGAGCGGCCTGCAGCTACGCCTGGAGGAAGTATGGTTCAGCACTCGGCCTGTCTGACCAGGACCCGGGGACCACAGACATAATGTGCTCCTAATTGAGGAGTGGGAACATGGTGAGCGGCCAGCTTTCACAACACATGTTCCAGGGTTACTGCTTAATGTGTAATAAATGGGATTTATGGCATGTTGCTTAAACATGCCCCTGTGGTCATGCCAGAGAGAGAGATATAGGGGACACAGACGCTGGATGTCTTATGTAGTGGGTAGATTTGAAAATGGGCCATGCCAACTTCCATTATAAAAGAACAAACCAAAAGCAGAACAGAAACTAGAGAGCATAGGCATTGAACCTATATTGCAATTGTAGTACCTAGACCTGCACTCCAAATGGGGATATTCTAGTTCAGGGGGAAATGCTTTATTTTTCAATACCCATATATCTCTCAATCGTAATGAATGTAAGGTTATCAGCTTTTGTGCTACACTGGGACTTTGGATCTGTCAGAAAAATTCCGCTTTATACTTGAAATCTGATCAAATACATATATATTTTTTCATTTTTTTTATTTTGAGGTGGCATTAATGCTGACAGTGAGCATAAAATCCAGCATTGTGCATTACTTTATAGTAGTTTGTAGGTAAGGGTGTTTAAAGTTAAAAGACCCTACTGGGACCAGCTAGAAAAATGATATTGTTGTACTGTAGCTGTGTCATGTCATTTTTCCTGGGGTAGCGCAGTACCTCTGGGCCGAAACTGTGTCGATATATATTTGTTGCACTATCTGTTCAATAAATCCCTTTTGATGACCTTTGAGACTGGGGTAGTTGCACTGGTTTTGATCCGGCATCCGCTACCAGCTGACGCCTCTTTGTGCTTGACTTCATCATTTAACCCTGGGAGACCGCGCCAGCCCGTCAGATAAACAGTCAGTGCTATGAAATTCATAAGGCGTCATTAAAAGTTAATGAAGGAACAAAGACTGTGGAGCCGTGAAACTGTTGCATGATCAGGCGACAATAACACGTGGCGTCCCTGTGTTTGGCTGTTTACCCATCAGACATGACACTTCATTTCCATACCGTTGAAAAGTCTGCTGCTGTCCCAAAGGACCATAACTCCGAGACACACAAATGCTCGCAGAGACACTCGACCTTTTTAAATATTAACATTTCTTCACCCCCCTTTTCTTCATCTCATTCATTGGGGTCTTTCACTCCAGGAGAAAGAAATATAGAAAAGATAGTTCTGTTTTCTGTTTGTGGCGTGCGCAAAACAATAAATGTGGCTCAAAAAAACGACTAACTAGAAAAGAAAATAACATTATTCCATCACTATATTTGGATGAAAGCATTATCCAGCCACAGTGAATAAATAGGGTTGCATAAGGAAGGGCATCTGGCTTAAAAAAAAAAATAATGAAAAAAAGCCAAATTAAGATGCAAAGATCAACTGGTACCTTGGGACACTTATGGCAACTATCTCTATAAGCCAGATGATAATGAAAACACAGAAAAAAACAATGCACTTTCAACTGTATTAAACTTGACCAAAAGCTTGTAGAGTTGCTTACCAGCAGGCCTCTGAAGTGTGTGTACATGGAAACATTTGTCAGTGTGTGTTGTTACTGCCCTCTTGAACACGTGTGTTTGTGCGTCGCCTGTGTCGCCTTTTCCCGCAGGAGGCCCTTCACTAAACCCTTAATGAAGTCCCAAGGAAAGTACACAAGGGTTGGAGTAGGACTGCGTGTGTGTGTTTGTGTGTGTGTGTGTGTCTTCCTACTTGTTTTTCCCCCCCAGTTGTCTTTTTGAGCCATGGCCTTAATTGGGGGCCCGAGCGTCCAATTAACAGCGAGCCAGTATGGCCGGTTGGTATGGTGAACATGTGGTGGCCAAACATAGTGTTTTGGTGCACCCCCCCTTCCACCCATGGGATATGCTTTTAGCTTTTGCACATGCAGGCTTGAGAGCTCAGGGTAGGCTAACAAGTCTCCGGGTCGACTACTTGATTCAGCACTTTAAAATTCTGAAAACGTCATGAAAATCTAGAAACAGATTGCCCAGAAAATACTAAGTGATTCCAAAATTACATAATTTTTCTTGAACTGATTGCTTGAACCTGTCAAAATCAGGTGCAGTTAGTTGTTTTGACTTTTTGTTTTACAGTGCAGAGTATTTACAAATTCATGATGATAAATTAATGTATATTATTCAACCTAATGCTGTTAGGGTTAGGGTTAGGGTTAGGGTTAGGGTTAGGGCCATTGTGGGTCTGTTGCAGGGTACAGCGTTGACAACGGCTAATTGTAGTTGCAGGGCTGACATACTGACAGATAACTATTCACTCTCTTTCATTCAGTATGAGGGCATTTTTTACATCTTTAAATGAAAACATTACTCAGTATTTTCAAGCCAATTGTTTTCTTACATATTTAAAGTGAGGATCACAAGTCAAATTTTACAGTGTGGCACCTTGAGACAACCTGTGTCCTTTGTCAAGCGTCCTGCATCTAGGTCACAAACAAGGAAGCATCAGAGGAGCTAGGAGGCAGGAGGCAAGGATGAGGACAGGCGGCAAGAGAGCGAAAAAGGGGATGCTGGGGAGTCCCTCGGTCCCTACTTCATTAAAACCAAATAAAAACAGGAGGTCATTTATCTCCTTCCCCACCAAAGCCATAAACACAAATAGGTTCGGCGTGGTCGTCCCTCTCGCTGTCTGTAAGCATATATCATTGCAGATAAAGGCGCACCGCCATGATAGGTTGTATTAAATTGGAATGTAAGTGAAATTTTTAGATTGCTGATATGACCGGAGGGGTGAGAGAAGGTGAGTTTGTATGTTGACTGTTTTATTTGTGTATGTGTGTGTGTGTGTGTGTGTGTGTGTGTGTGTGTGTGTATTTGTGAAAGGGACATTAACCTGAACCTTCTTGTTTTTGAGCCAGGGACAACATTAAATTCATGTTCTCTGTCTAAGTGATGAGCCGTGGTTGAGGCTACAGTATAAGATCCAAAGGCTAGAGATGTGAGCGATTGAGGCCTAAACTGGAATGTACTGGGATTGAGGGCCAAGTTTAATGTAGTGCAATGTAGATATGGATCATGTTATTCAGGTTACACTGTCCAGAGGGTAGGATGCTATGAACAAGTCAAATATTTTCTGGACAGCTATTTTCAATTTCACATTAAATAGAAGACCGGACAAGGTGGCCTAGGTTAAAATGACCAGTGTCAGTGTCAAAGTCACACTGATGTATTGCATTGCAGATGTGTGCAGTAAAAGATTATAGTGTGGCCCAATCAGTCTTCTGCCCAGAGAGCTACAGTAGCATGCCTGTTGGATTTGAACACATTTGCTAGCCTTTGCTTCCGAGTTGTATCACTGGTCACCAGTTCACCACTGTTCCTTGATGATTACACATGCCAATTTGTCATGCTTCTATATCATATAAACCTCTAGAAGAAATGGATTTCTTGCTACCTAATATAGCCACACCAGCAGTTGCCATGATGCTTAGATAATGTGTGTTCTTCCCTTTTTTCAGATATGCCAGATCAGTGTATGTTAAGCTTCCCTGCTAATTCACACATTATGATAAAGATTGATTAAATGTGGAAAAGTCTTTACTGAAGCCAATTGGGCATCAACAACGAGTGCTGCAGTCTGTTGTGTTTTAGTGTGCAAACTTCTTAAAACTACCAGATAACAGAAATAATGTAATGTTTGTTCAAAAGTTACAACTCCTAGCCCAACATGCCTTTACCCCTTTCCGTCTAGACAGAGTACAACCCAGGAGCAAAGTGACAGTGAAGAATCGTCACTAAACTCTGTATATTAACTCCAGACTCAGAGAGGGATGAAAGAAGAGGGAGGAAGTGAAGAGGACGAGATCACAGAAGAAACAGCGATTCTTATTTATAACATTTGTGCTTCCACATCCCCCAAACTCCACTGCCACCATTACCCACCGGGGAATAGTGGCTTTGATATCCAGGAAAGCTGCTTCACTGAGGCTCTGTGTTGGCGTAAAGTCCACTAACAGTGTCCAAGCTCCAAAAAATGAAAGCAGTTTAACTTATCTGTGATGCATTTCTCTTAAAATAGTTGTAAGTTATATTTAAATGGCCTTCAAAAGCATAGAAAAGACTGTCATCAAAATCATATATTTTACTAATATATATTTTTTATGGTAAGCTACAGTCCAGTTATGGTGGTCCACAAGGAGGAGTACTCGAGCCATGCATATTTCGTTTTCGAAGTGCCTTGTACTTTTATGCGTTCCCTTAGTGGTAGGTGGACTGGAGCCTATCCCAGCAACTATGGATCTTAGGTTGGGTACAGCATGCACAATGGCCAGTTAGTGGAAGGACTGGTGTACAAAGACTAATACTTTTACATTCATTCACTGGATGCAATTTAGAGCCAGAGTCATTTAGAGCCAAGTCTAGAGATTAACACCAAAGTATCTAGTATGTCTTTGGACAGTGAGTGGAGACCAGAGTAGAGAACCCACAGAAACACAGGGAAGCCATGCAGACTCCAGATCAGATAGATTTGTTGGCCAAAAATCAACAAAACAACTTTCTTGCTGCAATGCAGAAATGCTAACCAATCCCTAGACATCAAAATTTCTATTATTTTATTTATACAAAAATAATTCATGTTCAGAAATAGGCCTAAATGTTATTATTATATTATATTATGATTATAATATATATATATATATATAAAACTATACAGGTTTTTTTTGTATGTTTTATATATAAATGAAAGGTAGCCAGCCAACATGTAATGAATAAAACAACGCTTAATCTTGGTCATTGAACAGATGAATAAAGCCTAGAACTGACTACACCACCATAGTATCTCTGCCAGTGACTTGCTTTGATGTATTTCTGGTTCTGTGTCACTATTTAGTCACTAATGCACCATTACAAACCTTTCATTACCTGGGTTCACACCTCAGTCAATGCAAACACAAAAATAGTTAGTCACCACCATACAAACAAATACAAACACACAGGGACTAAATATGGACAAATCGTTTGAGTCTAATTAGCGAGGATGGCACGGTTTCCTCTGTATCGACCCCATGCTGTGAGTTTGGCTGACGAGACGGCTCCATTTCTCTATGAACCATTATTCTAATCCATCTTGGTCCTTATCGGCTGTCTGAAGCAGGTTAGCTGGAGGAGAGGCCTGCTGCTTCCTGTCCTCCGAGAGCCCGAGCCAAAGAGTTAAGAGGTTATAATGTTAAATGTGCTGATGAGTGATAATCCAACAATGAACCAGCACTTGTAGCTCATATTACTCTACAGCTTTCCCATGTATCATAGGCAAGTGAAAGGGGTTCGGTTACAACAGTAGTCCCCAGACACTTACTATATCAGGCACCTCCCTTTGTAAAAATGGAGCTGGTATTATTGAACGCAGACAGCAATTTATGGATCTGAGAATATCACAAGCCACTGTATACGTATTTGTTATAAATTTACTATATATTTTTGTACACTCAAATACAAATATTACACTGAATTACACACAGAGAGAAACATATTTACAGTATACAGCTGTGAATTCTGAATCGATTGTCCTGTGGCAGATTGGATATCACACAATCTGAGTTTTTATACCCATTTAAGTCCTCTGTTTTTGTAAATGATTTGCAATGTCATTTGCTAAATGTCCTGTTCCCCTAACCTTGCGCTGCAAGCTGGATTCTCACGAGATTTGCAGTTTTCGAAAATCACAAAAATCCATCTTGTACTGCTCCCGGCAATCTGTCTGATCAACTCCACTGGTGGGGAGACCAATCATGTGGCAGAATTGCGGTGAGTAGGCGGGGTTTAGCTTTGCCGACAACAACAAGCCTTTTATCAAAATGTATTAGCAACACGGGGACGCTGAAAAACATAATGTATGCTGCTATAGTTTTACAAAAACTACAAAATCAGAGCGAAAATGTAGCAAATTAATTTACTGATTTAGCTGTTCCTTGTTTGGCTACGTCATATCTGTTGGAGTCCCTCTTCTTTTTGGGCATTTTCTACAGAAGCAGTCCCAGATTGATGTGTAGAACTCTGCATAGCAGAGTGCTATATCGATCTGGCTTTTGCCAGGTTACTGTTCTCCACCTCATGCCCACAGTTGTGAGGATATAAGCAAAAAAAGGTATATAAAATGTGTGACTTATGTGTTAAAAATATTTTGAAGATTTTAGGCTCATGAAATGAGCATTAAAAACAACACAATGTGTCTCTTAAAGCTCTATCTTTTGGGTGACTTTCATCTGTACCACTTAAATACATCAATGCATCATGCCCCTGTATCCCACTTTTCGACAGTAATAGAGAAATTGAAAGAACTGTGTATGTATTTGAATGGCTCTTTCCCTAACCCATCTGGGCTGCTGCTGACCTATGCTACACTATGCAGCCCAGCGATTGAATCTATTGCCTAATCTAGACACCACTCGCTGGGCCCCAGTCAAACCTTTGCCCCCAAACCCTTTGCACCTTTGCATGTGTTGCCCCATTGTATGTAAGTAGGTTATTCCCGGGCTAAGGCTACCTGCTACTCCGAAGCCAAAGGTCAGTTAAAGCCTAGGATGTCCTTCTTTTGAATGACATCCATATTCTCACCACTGTGGGAGAAAAGTGAAATGTGGAGGGGGTGGGATGGGTTAAAAGACGAAGCGAAACAGCCACTCCTTTAGATTTGAACTTCAACTTGACCTATGACCCCTCTCTTCCCTGGCTCGGATATCAAAACACAGAACCATCTGCCCGTTACTGCGGGGCTATGGGGGTGCACATGGGGTTAATATCATACACTTAGGGAGCAGAATACGGGCCTGCAATTATCTCCCATTCTCACACAGAATCCTATTATTTGATCCTGCAGTTGCGACAGATGGGACGGGGGCCAGTCACATCCTCTTTTTTTTGGCCACTCTCTTGCCTTTGCTGCCATTCCTGTGCAAAAAGCCATTCTGGAGGGCAGGACATAATGGTGAGAGAGGCCAAGGAATGGTCAAGGGGAGGGACAAAAGGGGTAATAAAGGTTCCAAAGACGGGACAGGAAAAAAACTGAAAAGGACTTAAAGGACAGAAACCTGAGCTCGTAAAGAGGAGATGGCTGCCCCCCTCAACACACTTTACAATGGAGAGCGTTTGAAGGCGATGCATAAAGACTGGTAGTTTCTGGGAGAGGTGCACAGCTGGTGGGAGATGAAGAATACTGATATGAGCTTTTGAATATCCTAAATATTCCCAAATATGCCTGCCTCTAATTCTTTACCTCCACTACTTTATTGGCTTCATTGTTGATTAGCAAGTCAATTTAAAATGTTCAGGACAAGGTGGTGTTTTGCCAAGGAAATGTTTTATATTTTTTATTTTGGGAACTCCCAGATACAGTATAAACTCCAGCCACAAGGGTAAAATAAGAAATTGTTAGATTTGGTGGATTTTCTTGAAGTTCAGATCTTGTCTCTCATCTCAGTGTTTCAATGTCAGGCCTGCCTCAAGCCCTATGCACTATGGACTTGAATTTACATGAAATAAAACATCTATCAAAGGATATGTATATATATTTTATGATATATAAATATACCTGCTTACTGTAATCACAACCTTTATTTAATTTTAATGAGACTCCCAATTTGAAATCCCAGGATATCAGTTTAAAACATATCGACTGTTACTGTAAATAAATCTCAGTTTAACATTTCTGTAAACTGGCTAATTGGATATGAAGCTGAGAGTGCAGAGCCATAAATATCATGATCAAAAATTAAGCAACAAAAACATTTGCAGGCTCACTTCAAAGTCAACAACTTCCACCAGCTCATCCTGCTCTTTCTGTAAAAATTAAATATTCATTGTTTTCACTCATGAGGAATAACGACTGTAAATATCGGCATGACAGTCACTAAGTCTCACACCTTTAAAAAGTGCATCAACAAGAACAATCTTTAAAAAGTTATCTCTTCAGCCATTTTTGTATGCAATGATAAATCCCCATCAGAACTCCAGTACTTTTTTTCATCCAATAAATAAACCATGAAAATCTTAGCCCTTACCAGACACTGATCATGATATGCATACATTTGCCGGAGAAAATATTGAGGTTAAAAGATTCATTAAGTGTATTCCCCAAATTCGCAGCTTGGTTGTACACACACACACACACACACACACACACACACACACACACACATACACATAGTGAGAGCTGAAAGCATGTTTTCAAGGCAGACATCTGAAAGTGGATCCTCCGAGCTGAATTTCCATGTAGTATCGGACCCAGGAGAGCTGCTTTACAGGGCAAAGAACCAGGCACGCTCATTTAATTACCGCCTATCAGTGGCATCACAGTATGTAGCTACCAGTTTAAATGGAAAGGGGGATGAAGTGTGCGAGATCTGGCAATGAAGTCAAGAGAGAGCAATACATGTGTGCCTCTGTTATAACGGTTTAATGTGCAGATTTTAAACTTTGCCTCCTAGTGCTCTTAGCATCAATGAAATGTTTTTTTATTTATTTATTTTTTTAATTGAAGGTAAACACAACACAACAAAAGTGATTTATTAATAAATTATTTCTAATGTATTCCCAAAGGAACAAACATCTACACCCAAGCTCATAAAGACAGATATGTTTGACTGTACAAAGTGTAAAATAAAAAATATATATATACAATTTTGCAAGTGACAATATTGCCCCATGTCGCAATAGTAAATTATAGTGCCTTGGGGTGACTTAGACAAAAATGATTCTAGTTCTGTGGTAAATGCTCTTAAAAATTGAACCACAAATGGTAAACAATCTTTTCTGGACCAGTGGTTAGAGTCAGTCTTTTCAGATGTTGCAATGGTCCAAAATCCCTAACAAATATTCCTCAATCTAGATGGTGTTGCATTCTCTTGAAAAAAAATAGTTTTGCTCATAAATAACTCCACTGTCCAAGTAGATAGGATCAAGCATTTGTTCAGTGCATGTATCAAGGAGAGTCAAATGAAATAATGTCTCCTCTGAACGTCTTAAGTGATCGTTCAGTCTAATTAAAGAGGAGTACAAGAGGAGACCATAGATGATCTGTTGTGCAGCTGACCGCAACTGTGATGTTTCTTAACCCGGAGACTTCCACCACAACATTGTTCTGTGGCCCTGGTGTGGGACATTGCCCGGGGCGCCCCACTGGCCCTCAGTGTTCAGTGAATGAGCATGACTTCCCCATGGACCACAGACAAGCACCTCCATCCCCTTTAAGAAGCCAGCCTCCTCCCGGCTACAGCGCCCAATTGCCGGTCAAAGTCAAAGCTGCCTCGGGCCAGTCTAGCAGCCGGACCCTCTCAGACATATAAGAGAATAAATGTGCCTCCCATAGGACTGACCCCACCCAAAGGCATACAGTTAAAGCCTAGATGAAGAGAAATATAAGACAGTTTGATGAACTAAGCTAAGTGGTTCAGAATTGATATTACAGTCAGGGTTAGATTCATATGTTGGTTGTGTCAATATGGCATTGATCTATTTTGTTAAAACTGGATCAAAACCTGTATTATAAGATCTATATAAGCTGTATTAGACCAGAGTCTTCCTATAGTATCTCATAGCTTGTCAGGAAGGTTTGTCATATTAGTGTATTTTAGCATTAGCTTCAGCTTTTCCCATTACTCATACCAATGTTTACAAATGGTAGACCCTCAAGGCATCACTCAATAGTAAAGAGACTGTCCATTGAGCCACAAGGCCTTTAGATCTTTAGTCCCTTTGGATAAATTGTTCATATTGTTGTTCATTATCTGACCACTACAGCAGCAAAATGAGAACGCTTCTTTTTTAAAATTGCCATTTCATTACGACAGCATCTTTTTCCACTAAGCTTCATTTCTATTAACTAGTATCAGCATGAATCCCATTGATACTCCCATGTTAGTTTATAGACTTCTATGAATACAGCAATAAAAGCATATTATTACATTACCATCAGCCATCATATAGAATAACATTATAATCTTGAGTGGATGAGGCCAGTCGGCGGAGCTCTGATTAGCCCTTGATTGATGTCCCAAGGCCCGAGGTGCAGATTGCTTAATAAATATGTCCACAAAGGTTTATTTCCTCTTAATGGCACTACCAGCATGGCATCCATTAGTCGCTGTGACCCAATTTAGAGCTGGCGTTAGTGGTACACACACACACTGTAACTGCACAGACAAATCAAAGCAAATCAATGTCCCTGCTTGCTGCCAGTATGAAGACTTCTGCACTCGGGACAGCACTGGGGGGTGAGAGGGGTGGAGCAGGGGTGTGGAGTAAAAGAGGGTGTGATTGGGGTAATGGGGCGAAGGGGGAACTTTGAGTGTCATTACAAAGCCTGGGGGTGTAAGCGTTTGCCCCGACAGCATGAGACTAAACCAGTGTCAACATCAATTAAGAGTGGTACTCTTACATTCTAGGGTAGGATTCTAGGGTAATATGACAACTCCACTGTGGCTTACAACATGGAAAAACATTAAGAATAGAAATGCCAAAATAACAATACACAGAGCGTAGACCTCCACCAAGGCATTCGACCAATCTCCTGATGGCACACTTGAATCTATGGCCTTTTGGTTCAGAGGTAAAACAATGTCATTCCTGGCCTACTTTTGATTCATATTAATACATGCATAGTCTATTCCACTTTCAGTTTATTATAGTTATCAATATTTGCTAGGTTGGGAAGGTTGTTTTATAAAATGTATTTCCTGGTTTGATGTCTGAGATCTTACTGTGGCAACAAATACTAGAACTTTAATTATCAATTACCCTTAAAACCTATGTGGGCCTGAGGTGGGTAGACTGCAGTTGACTTGGTCAGGACTAAACACGGTGAAGCGGCGTTTCAGTTTTATAGAGCTAAAATCTTGAAGAGTCTCCCTGAAGATGTTAGGCTGGCCTCTACTCCCAATGATTAAATTCAGGTTGAAAATAGTTCTTTGTAGCTGTGCATATGACAACTGAATGTTTTTTATCTGCATGCTTCTCTTTTATGTATTTAGGTTATTTAAGTCCTAATCATTTTTCAGCTTTTATTTGCACTTTTATCTTGTCTCTTGTTTCTGTAAAGCACTTTGAACTGCCCTGTGTATGAATTGTGCTATTCAAATAAACTTACCTTGTCTAAAAATACATTTCAGTACACTTTTGTAAGTTCTCTAATTTGAGATCCACTTTTGGATGTGTAAGGTGGTCTCTGTGTGTTAAGTTGGGGGGGCCATACTGTATATAATGTAAGAAAATGTAATGTAAGTGACTTGGTTAATATTGCAACTCTAAGCACTAATTAGGATCAGCTGCTGTTAGCCTCCAAATAATTATAAAAGCTCCCAAACCAAAAAACGGATTGAACTTCACATAAATCATGAACTAAATATTAATAATTGAGTCTAAACGAGGTGTGTCCCATCCAGTCCACTGCGCCAGACACAACATATTTCGCGTATCCATTACCAGATGCGTTGGTTCATTGCAGTGCTGGGAGGGGGGGGGGGGTGGTGAAGCTGGTGTGGGGGCTCCAGATGCCCCTCTGCTGGGCTAGCCCTCCCACAGGACAGTCCTGTCTTGGACTGAACCAAGTGATGAGGACAGGAGCTGACGGGTGATTGCATTAGCGTAGCCACTAAAATGAGCTACACCTGGGTCCCCCACACTTCACTGCACCTAGTCTCCTCCTATGTCCAATATATGTCTGCACTTATAAAACAATAGCACTAATCAGACTTAGGTATTCACATTATATTTTGAGGTAAACTGAATGTATCATGAGAAATTTAAAACATACAATTATACAAAAATACTTAAAAATACTCTCTTACATTACATTTGACTGCCTTTTTTGATATGTTGTTCATATGCATTGGAATAATATTTGATTATTGTTACTGAATGTTACTGAATTAAACTGGAGCTCATAAGTTAGTATTACTGCCAGAAAGGACAACTAGAGTGTGAAAGTAAATCAAGTGAATGTCCTAATTTGACATTCACCAGAGCCAGTGATGCGTCAGACATCAACAAAAAGCATCTGGCATGTGTGGTATGGGAAACACTGTTTTCTTGAAGGCAAACGTTAAGGTAAATGTCTCAATAATGGGTAAGTGATGCTCAGAAAAAGCTTGAAAAGTCCTGTTTTTGGTACAGTTTCAATTTCTTTTGTATGACTTTATTCCTGAATTCAACCTAAATTCTTCATTATATTTTTTTATTTTTTATTTTAGAACTGGGTTAGTCTTGCTTTTAGCTCTTTTTGGGCATCTTGGTAAATCCTTGCTCAGTTTACGTAAAAGTACTAATGTGCTTCAACTTCTCTTGAAAACTGAAATCAAAACCCAACTTTTCAAATCCAGATCATTCAACAAACACAAACAAAACGTATCAGAAGTATTCAAATTGAACTGTGTTACAATTCAATTTACAATACATTTCAGCTGCCAATTAAACAACATTGTCTTATTAACACTTCAAATTAGAATGCTTATTCCAGTATTCTTCTCAACATGTTGATCAAAAGCATTTACACCCAGCTTTATTAACAACATTGTTAACACATGCCAACCACACGACTAATCACTATACACTCACAACTGCTGCTAATCAACTAGAAACTTTGGTAATTGGGTTCAGCTCTCATTACACCATCATTGTCTTCAAAAACACACCAGCCCCTCCGCAGCGACCAGCTCATCATTTTTGACATAATTACATTGGCAAACACAAGATGCTGAATGGCAGATTTTGTTCCATGTTGTTAAATCTATTTGGGGATAAAAATAAAATAATGTACTTTCACATGTGCGCAGTAAAGTGGATTTGACTGCAAGAAAGCAGTTGTCAATATGTTATCGATGCTTTTGAAAAGAGTCCGATATGGCTCTATTATAGTACAGTGAATGTACAGAGGTGAAGTCCAAGTCAATGTTATGACCTTTTTTTGAAATGTCACAAAATACTTTCTATGGACCTTTACCAAAGTATGCGATGCACTTCACAGTATGGAGGTCTCTGATGAACCTCATTGTTATTGTATTTTTTTTACTGGATGTACACTGAAAAAAAAAAAAAAACAGCTTTAACTCCCATATTATATTTGAGATATCTTAAATTGCATCAATGTTAAATAGACCATTGGAGTTGAAAACACATTATATTTAGCTGGACTGATATATTCTAATTCACCTGAGATTTTGAAAGATTTTGCTTGTGAATGATTACTGCACAATTTGTCAGTTGAGGATTGTTGTACTTAAAATGCCAACAGGTAATCGGACTATCTCAAGGCAGCATAGCATTGCAGATAGCCACAGCTGCCCTGGGTCAGACTGATAGAAACAGCTCTCACAGTGATGAAACAATCGTCAAAAAACAGACTACCACCAACAAGCTTATACATTGGCAATGTGGATGTGTCTTGCCTACAGACACAAACGCAGTACAAACCGGGTCCGAACCGGGCCATCATTCCAGTTAGAAATACCCATTATGTAAGCCATATCAGTTGTTTACCATATTTATTACATACACCGTTTTGACTTCTTAAACCCACTGCCTCACTCCTCTCTCCAGCAGTGGGTCAGCCTAAGCCTTTTGATTGACGCCTGACTCACAGCATAGGTTCCACCTCTTGCCTTTACGCAGTCCATGCCAAGAGGATTAAAAATGGAGTCCTCTGGGCAGTGCCATCTGGACAGTCGGGGGCAGAGTTGCTGAGTGGAGAAAATACTATCATTTCATTCAAATACAGGTTCAAATACAGGTTTTCAATCCTATTTTTAAGGGTGTGATTTCAATGGGATTCACTGTTTTTTTTAAGTACACTTTTCAGTTCACAATCAATTACTTTCAGTAGTTTTTCTTTGATAAAAATTCATTAAAAACAGTATAGAATATTGACCTATTTAGTTCACTCCACTAACTTTTCATTTATTCACAGTAAAGTGGTTTGCTACAAAGCAGTAGTATAGGCATAATAACTAGGATACTTCAAATCAATAGCTGCCAATATAGTTATTTTGAGCTCTGTTAGCACAAGGACCTCAACCATCAGTCCTGGACACATCTACAGCCTGTCCGTCCTGGGAGTGGATCCCTCTATCATGTGGTTCTCCCTAAGGTTTCTC
>JAVQKC010163149.1:0-26809 GCA_036025475.1 Philypnodon macrostomus
CGGCCCTGAACACATCTGACCAATATGATGGCAGTTACCTCTATAGCGCCCCCTATAGACTGAAAGAAGAATGCAGCTTTAGGGAATTTTCTAAATTTGGCAAAAACATTCTTCACAAAATTTCAGACAAATCAAAAAAGTGATTAAGGTGCCCGTTGGTAGCAGACGTACGGGGCAGACGTACGGGGCAGACGTTTTCGCCGATATACACCTTGCTGTCGGGGACGACAGCACAGGCCTAGTTATTTTTTGTCCTTTTCTCAGGATTCACCTGATGGCTGGTCGTGTTCCAATGGGTTCAAACAGAGCTCTGGTGGCAAAAGAGATGGAGGCCATCTTTGTACAGAACCTCTCTTATGCTGCTGATATGCTCTCAAAGGTATGACACTGAGTGGGTCAGGTTACCGTTGAAAAGAAAGTCATGTCCGTGTGTGTGGTACAGTAGGCTAGTATTATCTCTATGGCTGGTACATGGTTTGGCTGTAAACAGTAAATTGCCTCTACCAGTTAAAAACACCAGTGAGGTTGTAGCATTGTTTCTTTCTAGAACAGACGTGTTTCCACTGTGTTTAGCTCAGTGGGTAGAGTATGCAGCTCATCCAGGGATTGTGGGTTAAACTCTGGCACATGACAGTTGGCCGACAGTGCTCACACTGCTCTTTCCTCAGAGCCTATGTATGAACGCGATAACTCAGAAACAAACGGTTTCAACTTTTGCACACTGGTACATCTCATAAGACTGCTGAACTGGATTGAGTTTGGTACTTCTACAATTAATGACAAATAAATAATTAACCATTAATGCCCTGAAGCACTAATGAACCCCGGCCCTGAACACAAGCAGACCAATATGATGGCTTTTACCTCTATAGCGCCCCCTATAGACTGAAAAAAATGTAGGTTTAGGGAAATTAACACAATTTGTCAAAGAGCATCTTTCACAAACAAAAAAAAAGTCAAATAGACCCTTCCCATGGTTTGGGGGTGGGGTCTCTTAATTGCTTGTTAACAATATAAAAACCCTTAGAAATCACACAATGGCTGATTAAGGTGCCATAGCAGATGTGGCAGCAGTATGGGGGCGTTTCGCTGATCTACAACTTGCTGTCGGGTACGAACGCATCAGCCTAGTTTCAAAGAGCCATTGGCAGTGCTGGAGGAAGTACTCCATTTCTTTAAACGGAACAAAAATTGACTTTAATAAAAGCAGAAATATCACAGAAATGACACGTCAGAGGTTAGGATGAAGAAAGGTACTGATTTTAATTCATGAATTATATTTGAATCTATTGGTCCCTCCTAGTCCATTGTTTCTTACTGTACCGTTTTGTGACAGGCTTAATGTTTAGGTATTGTCAGTTCACAGTGAAGTCGTGGTAAATACAATTGATCTAATAAAGTAGACAAGGGAAAAGGCAACATATAACATATATTTTTTATTCACACCACATGCCATAAAAATAATTTACTCCAAACAAAACACAAAGTACATTGTAATTCAAAACAATTTCAAATGTGGTAAAAGTAAAATTACTGGTTCTAAATTACTTACTCAAAAGTATTTTTTCCTTCATTACATTGCACCACTGGCTATTGGTGACTGGATGCAGAAGGGCCTCACTGGTTTGATCGAGCCAATCAACACAAGGATCACTGACCCCACCTACTTCCTGGACTCTCCTCATCAGGGTAACACTCTCATATCCATGTTGAAAACACAGCACCTCAACACGGTTGGACATTAAAGATCCTACATTACTTTTCCCACTGTGTAATTTGACCCATTTTATGAACTCACTGATAGGGTCTGTCTGTTTTCAAGACTATAACACAACTTTGTGTATGTGTTTGAAGTATAAATAAAATTAGAAAAGTTAAAAGATCCAAAAAGTTGATTTTAATGTTTGATAAGATATTTCACAACACATTGCAAAAAAGCATCTAGAATAGTTCAAATGACCTGCATTCAGAATATTAATCTTTTGATGAGTTTTGATTGTTTTTAAAAATGTTTTTATTTATGTATTATGTAATTTATTATTACGTAATTAAGTAATTAATTAATTACTGCCCTAAACTGAACCCAACACATTTCTCAACATTTCTAGACAGTTCTATATCATGAAAACTGATGGATTGAGTTTGGTACTTATACGATTAATGACAATTAAATAATTAACTAATTAATGCCCTGAAGCACTTTCATTGAGCCATTAATCCTGCTGAACATAAACGAAATCGCATGCATTTTGGAACGGTGATCCAGGCTAGTGTGTATATTTAATGTACATAGGCAAATTACAGAGGTCAAATAAAGAATGCCTCAATAGCACCCCCATGTTTGTCATGGTTTGGGGGTGGGGCCTCTTAATTGCTCGTTAACAATATATAAACTCTTAGAAATCACACAATGTCTGATTAAGGTGCCCGTTGGGGCCATAGCAGTTGTGGCAGATGTATGGGGGGGTGTTTCCCCAATATACACCTTGCTGTCGGGGACGACAGCGTATGCTTATTTTAAAAATATTCCTGACTTGTTTGAAAAAAAACCTAAAAATCTTATTTTAATTCAAATAGTCTGCCAGAAGAATAAGAAAATTGCACTTGAAATGGGAAATAAATATCTTTCACAATCTGAAACTCTTCAGAACTACAAATCAAGATTTTTTTTTATTCAAGTCAAATCTAGATATTCTATTTTTGCAGTGCACAGGTGAATAGTTGTCTCTCTGATACCCATGTTGTGTTGTGGTGCAGCTGCTGCCATTCTGGAGAAGGTTGGAAAGCCAAACCTGAAGCTACAGTTGGTGAGTTGATAATGGCACAGAGAGAAGATCCATACATTCTCAGATGTCTTCAAATGTTTCAGGACGTATTCCACTGGCAAATCATGGACGGGAACCTGACGCAGAACATCTTCAAGTACTTCCCTCTCATCGGTGAGCCAGGCTTTGTACATCAAAACAATTCATTGCTTTTCGAAAATGTCTAAATGTCACTCTGTAAAATATTTGACCAATATCAAAACTCTGTTTGCAAATCATTCCGGTTTAGTACTACCTGTGGGTAGAGACAACAAAGATCACTGTCTGTTAAGCTCCTGGGGTCTCATTTGAAAATAATGTATATAGGCGTAATTGTGAATGAAACTAGGCCTACGCTGTCGTCCCCGACAGAAAGGTGTATATCCGTATAACAGTATTTGTCTTTTTAATGTTTGTGAAGGATGGCTTTTGAGAAATTTTGTAAATTTCCCTAAAACTACATTCTTCTTTCAGTCTATTGGGGGGCGCAATAGAGGTAACTGCCATCATATTGGCTCAATAAAAGTGCATCAAAGCAATTGTCATTAATCGTAGAAGTACCAAACTCAATCCAGTTCAGCGTCTTCATATGTACCTGTGTGCAAAAGTTTAAAAAGACTTTTTGAGTTAATTCTTTCACAATTTTGGCTAGTAATTAATTAATTAATAAATATTCATCATAGAAATGTCAAAATCGATACAGTTCGGCGTCTTTATGATCTGGCATTTCGTTTTTGAGTTATTGTGTTCACACGTACAGTCCATGGACTGTCCACGATATCTTAATATTGTTTCGCCGATATAATGACCCTAAAAACGAGCCGTTGTTGAATGGGTTTACCAAAAAACAGGGAAGTGAGAGAGGGACGAGTCGCTCCACTTTCCAATAACTAGCCACACTTGTGCATAATGTTGCATGAACGGTGCTTTTGTGATCAACATAATTCAAGTCACAAGTCATGACACAATAAACTCAAAGCCCTCAAAGTGTGAATGTAATGATGTGGGCTGCTGTTCCTCAGGTCACGTTCAAATTGCACAAGTGCCAGAAAGGAATGAGCCTGACAGCCCCGGGGAGATCAACTACAGCTACCTGTTGGATGTGTTGGAGAGACACCACTATCAGGGCTACGTGGGCCTAGAGTACCAACCCCTCGGTAAAGACTGCCCTCCCATCTTTGACAAAGTGAACCGAAATTCTTCAAAGTGGCTTGAGAGAAACTAGAAAACCAAAACAATTAGTTAAAAAGACTTTAACTCAGAATCTGATTTGAATCTTGATTTCGACTTTTATTCTTCATAGTGGCACAGAATTTGGTCAAAACTTTTCATTCTTAAAACAATATATTAAAATCAATCCAAATTACTCCTAAAAAGGCCTAATAAGTAAATTAAACTAAATTAAAGGTGTAGTTTGTAGGTTTCCTCAAAATAGAAAGTTAAAAATAAAAAGTAAGAGTGCTTAATATCTGACCCTGTTCTGTGATGTAATGTAGGTCATTTGTAAAGGTCAGGGGAGGGACTAAAGTAAAACTCAACTATTTGTCAAAGTGGTATCCCACAAACTCTGATCTGATGTTGCTGTAGAGGCCAGGGGAGGGACTAAAATAATTATATAATAATAGTTTAATGTTCTAAATAGTTGTGTATGCTGTAGGGGACACAGCGGCTGGGCTGGACTGGCTCAAAGACTACTGGACTCCAAGAGGGTCTACGGCCTGACGGGAGGGGCCACTCTAATACCGCAAACATCTGTGGCCTTTTGGACAATTACGAAAAGTGCTATGACTGTTGGTGTGGGTAGAATTAGGAATTTTTAATAGAACCTCTGACAATTTCAAATTCAGTAGATGACTTTAATTCAGAATAAGATTGATAGTTTCAATTAGTTTAGATGTATGTACTTATTAGGCTAGTATTATTTGTTGTAATTCTGACTGATGTTTCAAGCTAAATTACCTGTTGTCTATAAGTTAAAAATGTAAATTATGAATGGAAAATCCCTACAATTACTGACACAGACCCTGTAGTTAATCTGTAGTGGCCAGGGGAAACATATGCTTAATCTGAGCCTGGCTAAATCATATTTACAACCCCCCCCCAAAAAAAAAAATATTTGAGGAAATTTACAGACTACACTTAAGACCGAAAGCAGTCTAAACCAGCCCATTAAAAACACTTGAAGAATGCAAAGTAACTCAACAGATTAACAAGAATTAATTAACTTTATTTAGCGTCAGTGTGCACTGTAAAATAGTCTTTAGTAGGTACATAATTATACATGATACATCACTGCAGTCACATTTTTATGGATATCCATGATATCCATATCCATATGATGGCATGAAGCCTTGTGTCCTGATGCATGCTGTCAAATGGTTTATTGTATTAAGAGATTTCAGAGTTTTCCAAACACAGTGAAGGAAAGTGTAGGAAAGGCACTTGGGACCACACCAGCAGTGGGCACTACAGCTGGACAGTCTGAAAACAGTAACTTTTGTAAATAATATAATTATGTATTTTACAGTTTATTTTGGATACATTTAGGTTACTATTTTACATTACTATTAGAGTTCATTGGGCACTATTCAGTCATTCTTTATTTGACCTCTGTAATTTGCCTGTGTACATTAAATATACACTAGCTAGACCGGATCACTGCCAAAATTCATGAGATTTTGTTTATGTTCAGCAGGATTAATGACTTAATAAAAGTGCTTCACGGCACTAATTAGTTAATTGTCATTAATCGTAGAAGTACCAAACTCAATCCATTTCAGCGTCTTCGTGATATGTAAAAGTTGAAAAAGATCCGGCAAAGACTTTTTGAGTTATTGCGTTCACAGTTTTGGGCAGTAATTAATTTTAAATCTGTTGTCAATGGCTGTTTTTACAAAGACCTGGCCCAAAACTGTGAACACAATAAGTCTTTGCCGGATCTTTTTCAACTTTTACATATCACGAAGACACTGAAATGGATTGAGTTTTGGTATTAAGACAATGACGCGGACCAACATGATTCCATAAGATCATAGTTTCTCCAATATAATGAGACTCTGTGAGCCAGGGTCACTTTTTTGCCCAGTCACACGCTTCCGCAGTATGGGTCCAAGTGCTCTGATTGGTTGATAAACTTTTTTGTGATAAAGAACTAGACTCTATCAGGAAGCACAACAAAGCCAGCCCCTCTGGTTCTGGAACTAAAAATCCCATTCATTTTTGTCAGACTTTTTCAAAAATCTATATTTTAAGAGCTTAAAAGATTGATGGAGCCTACTCAGCTAGGTGGTAACTCATGATCATAGCACAAATATTTATTTTAATATAAAAACTCAAATGCAAGCTTTTCCTGTTTACAAGTTTCTGATACGTTTTTAGATTGAAAATATTTGTGCTATGAATGTGAGTTACCACCTAGCTGAGTAGGCTCCATTGATCTTTTAAGCTCTTAAAATATAGATTTTTTTAAAAGTCTATGGGAAAAATAAATGGGATTTTTACTTCCAGAACCAGAGGGGGGTGAGCACTGTGAGAAAGCTGGTGTTTTATTTAAAAATTCACACCTTATTCATAACTATTTTTATGTTTTGGTTCAAAGAAACTTCAGATTCATTATTCTGGTACTTCCTGGGTTGTGTGAGACTGTGATAAAGGAAACAGAAGCATCAGAAGACCCCCTTGCTGTAGACTAGGGTGGTATCACAATTCCAAATGGTTTTGTATTTTTGTGGTTTGTCAAAAGTCAGTGCAGTTAAGGACAAGTTGGGCCAAATGAGGTAAGCCTGAGGGCCACATTTCCTTCTCTGGTATAGACCCTTCAGTGTAGACCATTGGCGTCTACAGCAGGCCGCTCCACAGGTTGTAGCAGGCTGTGTTAATGATAGACTCCAGGTGGTGGTACATATGCACCAGCTGAGGAGGGGGGCTGCCGCAGGAGGGGGGGTGAGTGGGCAGGGGCTCCCGGAACACCACCCTCAGACTCTGCAGCAGAACAACACCACATCACTGTTATTTACAGCACATATTTGTCTTCTTCAAAAGGTGAGCATAATGAAATATCAAATAATATTTATATCATTGGTATACGCTACAATAAAGTCACATCTACATCTAGTTAAAACTAGGCCTGTTCTGTCGTCCCCAACAGCAAGGTATATATTGGCGAAACGGCCACAAACGGGCTAATTTCTAAGGGTTTTAATATTGTTAACGAGCAATTAAGAGACCTCGCCCCCAAACCATGACAAACATGAAAAGGGTCTATTTGACTTTTTTGATTTGTCTGAATGTTTCTGAAGAATGTTTTTGACAAATTTTGTAAAATTCCCTAAAACTACATTCTTCTTTCAGTCTATAGGGGGCACTAGAGAGGTAACTGCCATCATATTGGACTACGGTGAAAGTTGTCATTCATCCAGGTAGAGGTCATTCTGAAAGTTGAAAAAGGGCATCTGGACAAGGTTTCGATTGTTGAAAAGCTTTCATCTGCCAGTCCAGCAGACTTCTTCAGTTTTGGTTAGAAAGGTGGGTGAGCTGAGATCAGCCTATAAATCTAAATCAAAACCTTGCCCAGATGCCCTTTTTCAACTTTCAGAATCATATTGGACTGTCAAATACACCTGACCTCCCAGTTACCTCTATAGCACCCCCTATAGACTGAAAGAAGAATGTAGTTTTACAAAATTTGGCCAAACCTTCTTCACAAACATCCAGACAAATCAAAAAAAGTAAAATAGACCCTTCCCATGTTTGTCATGGTTTGGGAGCTAGGCCTCTTAATTGCTCATTAACAATATTAAAACCCTTAGAAATCACACGTCTGATTAAGGTGTCCGTTGGTGACAGTTGTAGCAGACGTATGGGGCAGGTGTACGGGGCCATTTCGCCGATATACACCTTGCTGTTGGGGACGACAGCACAGGCCTAGTTTATGTTGTTGAACACTCTATACACAATAATAAAAAACAAAAACAGCACAGGACACAGTGTGGGAGCACTCACCGTTTTACCGGCATGGTGGTTGAGGAACACCAACACAAAGCAGTCTGTGAACTTCTGGTTGAGGACAGCCTGAAACAACAAAGCATTTACAGTACATACTGTATAAAAATATCAAGACTAACAGTAGAGGTCAGACTGAAGGAAATGAAAACCAGCTATATCTTGCACCTGGAAGTTATTAGTGTACATTGTATATTGCATGTTAGAGCGGTTAGTGTTCTTGCCTCCCAGCAAGGAGATTGTGGGTTCTATCCTTGAGCTGGCTGAATATAAGTGTGTTTCCACCCCATAAGTGCGCAAAACTTTATCATCGTTTTGAAAATTTGCTAAAACATAATTTCAAAATGACAGTGTTTTTATCAGATTGTGTTATTCGCATCTAGAGACTAGAGATGACGTAATGACAGCTTCAGGTAAAAACTGCTGTTATTACGGTGTGGAGAAAATAAAAGTTAGCGAACCACTAATGTAATGGAACAGTTTCACATATACAATTGCCTGGATCAATTTGCCAAAATTCACGTGATTTCGTTTATGTTCAGCAGGATTATATCAAAACATTAATTTGTGAATTATTTAATTGCTATTAATCGAAGATGTACCAAACTCAATCCAGTTCTGCATCTTCATGATATGTACCTGTGGACAGGATTTACCCGAGTCTAAAGCAGGACTAAATTAGGTAAAAAAACGAGAACTAAATAAGGGTTGAACCAGGAATTAACCAGGTCTAAACCAGAACTAAATGAGATCAACACCAGGCCTTAAACAGGTCTAGATAAGGACAAAATTTGGAGTAAATCAGGTAAACCAGGGCTTAACCAGGTCTAAAGCAGGACTAAATCCGGTCAAAAACGCCAACTAAATTAGGGTTTAACCAGGAATTAACAGAACTAAATGAGATCTACACCAGGACTGAAAAAGGTCTAAACCATCACTAAATGTGGGGAAAATCAAAACAAAGAATTAATGAGATCTAAACCAGCTCTAACCATGGACTAAACTAGTTCTAAATTGAGAAAAACTGGTCTAAACCAGGACTTAACCAAGTCTAAAGCAGGTCTAAATCTAATCAAAAACCAGGACTAAGTCAGGTTTTAACCAGATCTAAACCAGGACAAGTAAATGTAAATATGCCATTTATGAGCTTTGACGTCTGCAGACTACGTTAGTCTCGTCTTCATGAATGTGTGATTGCTAATGATGTGGGAGCATTAGCATCTCCTCAGCTCTTTCCATCAGCGTTCATCATCTTTATGGGAACATTCTCAGTTTGCCGCTAATCGAGGGGATGTGATTGCGAGACGGGGCGCCTGGCTGACATATTTGATGTTAATTTCACCTAATGCACCGAATGGGACGGCTTTAATTAGCATAGTGCTTGTTCAGAGGCTGTTAAAGCTGACTTATGCTTTATGGCCACCTGAACGCTCCATTTAAAAAAACATGTTCCTCACAGACGGAATGAAAGCTAAATGTAATAGAGCAAGCTGCTTGGGGACAGAAAGGCAAGAAAGCATTAATATTTAGGGTCCAAAGATTTCATTCGGCCACCAGCTTAACAAAAATATATGTTTTACTTTTGGGAAGGTTTTTTAAAAAATGTTGCTTAAAATGCATCTGACCCTATTTTGTGAATATGTAATGTACATTTTATTTGCTTTACTTTAGATCTTTTCCTGACCTATACAGCAACATCTTATTATTACTACTATTACTACTATTATTGGTCAAAGTGGTAATCCACAAACCCTGATTTGATGTTGCTGTAGAGGCCAGAGAAGGCACTAAATAAAATAATAATTATGAATAATTAGATTACCTATTTATATTTTAGGACAGGGTCAGATAGTTACAGAAACCCTAAGAGGACTTGCATTGCAACTTTATTTTTATTATTTTTTAATAATAAAAATAAAAATAGAAGTTGCAATGTAAGTCCTCTTAGGGCTTCCATAGATAGTCAATTTTAAGATTTTTGTTGTTGATTTGTAACATATTTTCTATTGCTGTCCCTCCAGTCCTAAGTTGAGGGGCAAGGGTACAGTGGGCCTGGAGACAGTCAGTAACTAGAACACACTCGGAGCGCGCAGACCTCCGCCAAGGCAGCTCATTTCCATGGATCACTCCCAAAATTGAATCAACTGTTTTTTGTGTCATTTCAGACATTCCCTGAAAATGTCATCCCAATTGGTGTAGCACTTTTTGAGTAAAATTGCTAAAAGTTTCCATTCTTAAACATTTTTTTTTTAATCCTGGATCCAGACGGTGATCCAGATCACTTAATTTCTGACCTTCCCTGAAATGTATCCATATCCATTCTGTAGTTTTTGTGTAAAGATGCTAAAAGACCAAAAACATTGCAAAAATAATGCATTGTTTTTATACAGCGCTTTTCTGAACACTCACAGATGCTTTATAATAGCATTATTCATTCACACTGGTAGTAATAAGATAATAGTGGCTGCCATTTTGTGTCAACGACCCCACCTACTACCACCAATCACACATAGGCAATGTGCGTTAAGTGTCTTGCCCAGGGACACACTGACAGCACGCGGCCACCCACTGCCCCTCTACCGCCCCTGTGGTTTGTGTAATCTTTTATAAATGTTACAACCTATTTTTAGGTGAATTGGTCAGCCAGAAACTCAAATCTTCTCTTTAATGTGAAATTAGCTTAGATAAAGGGATTAGTGGTAGAGCTACTGGGGCATGTGTATGGATTAGCCTGGATAAGGTGTTACTAAGTGCACTGACAGAGCACTCACACAAATGCAAATCACAAAAACCAGAATGAGACTAATCACAAAAAAAAAACAGCAGAACTAACAACTCTAACAGGGGCATAAAATCCAACAGTGAGGCCAGTGCAGCTGCTTGGGACCCAGGAGCTGAAGGGGCCCATACTGGGAAGAAACCTGTATTAGTAGGGTTGCCATGTTTAGCCTTAGGGTTTAAAAAAGCACAAAGTGAGGTTAAAATAAATAATCAACTGGCGGGGGGCTAACGGAGAGCAGCCTGAGCCAAAGCAGCATCCTCTTGAATACACGCAGCACATTTCTGCATCATCTCCTATGTATCTGCCCACTGTCTTTTTACGAATCTCTGTGATTTGAGTAAAAAACAAGCTAAACCAATCTATTTCATAAACTATGTGCAACACTGGGGCTTGTCTGCAGCTGAATGTAGCACTAGCCACCAAAGTTTATACTAATGTAATGATGACTTACCCCCAAAAAGCTGTGACTATCCAGTCCCATGCCTTCTCTGTGTGTAATCCTCATAAAATACGTGCCTGGGCTCGTAATTCAAATGAAATCCCTCACACAGCGATGCCCTCCATGCTTTTATTTTGAGAATGCAGCGGAAGTTTTATTTTTATAGCCTCTACTTCCTGTTAAACAGTCTTTACCGTAACCTCAGCCACCCTAACAAACACCACTGGAACAGACGTGACCCTCAGTCTTTCAGTCATTGTGATGAGTCCAGTCGTGTAGTGTGTGACCCCTAGACTTTCAGTCGTTGTGATGAGTCCCCAGTTTTTTTAAAATATTAAATGTCATAGCTTGACTGACTGCGCTTGATTGACAGCTTATGGCAAGCCTAGGTTTCAGGAAACTCAAACTCTATTGGCCAACACAAATCGGTTCAAAGTGTCTTGTGGGTGGGGGAAAATCAATCAATATGACCGAGTACCTATTTACATCATAGAATAGAACAAAAAAATCATACAGAATTTCTGGACTTTAACAACCTATATTGTGGTTGTGGTAAAGTTACTGGCACTTTGTGTACAGTGTAATTGCCCTTACCTGGAGTGTCCCCATATGGCTTTGCTGGTTTGACGGTCTCCCCGCTGACCGGAGCCCTAGTGGTGCTGTGCCTCTTGGGCTCTGGCGTGCCCGCGGTGACCGTCCTGTGAGGGGGAGGGGGAGTGGAGGTCGTGGTGGGGGGCGGGGTGGGCGAGGACACGCTGGTAGCCAAGGTAAAGTTCCTCTCGTCTTGGCTCTCGTCGGTGCCCGTGGGCCCCCAGTCGATGAATCCGGACGGGGTGGTGGTGCGGCCCTCCTGGGAGACGCTTTCCCACTTCAGCTGCCTCCTGGCTCGGAGCAAGTGATGGAGCGTATCCGGACAATCCTTACAGGGATACACTTTATGTGTGGGCCGGCGCTGCTTCTGGAACTTTACCTTTACTGCCAGTCCCGCCCTGAGGTCCTGCGGCAAGGGGGCGGGGCTCAGCAGGCGACGGGCTAATGGGCTGACAGTTCTCCAGTGCAGCGCATTAGGCGCGTCCCAGAGAGGCTGTAGGCGGGGTCGAGAGCGCGGGGCAGGGCGAGGGGTCAGTCTGAGCTGCTCCGGACTCAGGGGGCTGCACCCGGACAGGTCAAAAGTCAGGTGGGTCATGGCCAGGAGGATCCACACCCTCTGTCCCACACTAGAGCCAGGCATCAGGGGGGTCCCACTGTAAGAGAAGAAAGACAGACGGGTATAAATCAATGGCACCCAAGCTGTTGCCAGCGGTACCCCGGTCCCCTGCAACGGCACTAGGGGTCAACTTACTAAAGCTCATTTTACTGCTGTCATGCTATTACTCACCACATGTTGTCAGTGTAGCTTAGAAGAGTGAAATGTAGTCCAAACTCACATTGTTGTGAAAACCATTTGTACAATGACGTTAGAAAAACTTTGAGACATGTAACTTTTTACAGTGTAGTTGTTTGCCAAAGTGGGCTTCGATAAGATGTCTTGATACTGCATTTTTTCTTTAGATTTTTTTAATGGTCATTCTGTAGTAAATAGCCACAAGACAAACCATGTGTACCTGGTGGTAATAATAATAATAATAATAATAATAATAATAATAATAATAATAATAATGCATCAGTTTTATACAGTGCTTTTCACAGCACTCAAAGACGCTTTACAATTACATTATTCATTCACTCCACAGCCACAGGTGGTAAGCGATTTATGTAGCCACAGGTGCCCTGGGGCACACTCACAGAGTAATTTTCAGTCTGCGCCTATGGCCCCTCCAACCACACCAATCACACAACCACATTTATTCATAGGCAATGTGGGTCAAGTATCTTGCTCAGGGACACAACAACAGTCTACGCTTGGGCGGGAATTTAAACCAGCGACCCTCTGGTTACGGAGCCTACCCACTGTGCCGTGCGTACCAACCAGGTGTAAACAGGTCTACACAAGGTCTACCGTACTGAGACATACTGAGTCATAGCAGTTTTAGTACTCATCATTTACATAGAGTATTTTATATACATTAGGGCTCCATCAAGAAATTATGTATCAGTTCACACACACCTCAACCTCTAGTGGCCACACAGAAAATCATAATAAATGTGTTCATTACCCTGCACATGCCATAACACAGAGATGGATGTACGGTGGTGGGGCTTATATTTGGCACTCCATGAGCCATGCACTGGAATGTTATCGGGAGCACTCAGGCTGCTTTTGATTGAAATGTCACTTTTATAGTGTTAAATGAATCCCCAAAGAGTCACTCACGTGGGCCCCCCCTCCCCTCACCCGATCACTATTTGCACACTCTGCAAAACTGTCTTGCTGGACGTTGTGAACTTTGTCTTAATTAAACTTCCATAATGAGTTTCACCACACACTGCCCTTTTAATTAGAGTGGAAAGGTCAGGAGATGTTGTCAAAGACGGTGCTTCTATACACTGTAAAATCTGACAAGTTAACCTTACTTGAAAAATCTAGTAAACGGATTAGTCACATCAACTCATTCTCAAACTTTTTTCAGGGGACCAATTTTTTATTAGGCCATATTAGTAACAACCCAACTTTTTAGTAAGTAGTTTTGACTACAAGGTTATTCAAGTGTTTTTTTTTTTGTATTTTCAGTTTGGGAACCACTGATCTTATGTTCTTATGTATGACAAAAGTGTCAGTTGCCTTGACTTTTTTTATGAATAGCCAGCCACTATGGGTACACCATGGACATTGCCGCAGGGCTGACAGGCAAACTCACTGTCACATTAATTTTTACCTAAGAACTATTCTGCCCAATTGAAATAAAATCATAATATTGAATGTTTTCTCTAATGTCCTGCCTTTTAACAATATTAGTTTTATAACTAGTAATAATAACTAGGCCTACGTTGTCGTCCCCAAAAGCAAGGTGTATATCGGCAAAATGGCCCCTTACGTCTGCCACAACTGGCACCAACGGGTGATATTTTTTATATGTGTGGGTTTTTATATTGTTAACGAGAAATTAAGAGGCCCCACCCCCAAACCATGACAAACATTGGAAGGGTCTATTTGACATTTTAGATTTGTCTGGATGTTTGTGAAGAATTTTTTTGCCAAATTTTGAAAATTTCCATAAAACTACGTTCTTCTTTCAGTCTATAGAGGGCTTATAGAGGTAACTGCCATCATATTAGTCAGATGTGTTCAGGGCCGGGGGGTAATTAGATGTTTCAGGTTTGAGCCTGATCGGGCAAAGTATGTGCACGTTAGAGGCTGTCAAATATACCTGACCTCCCAAATTCAATCCAAAATGGCCAACTTCCTGTTTGTTGTAGGGTGGGGCCAAAATCTTATTTTATGTTGGGTACATTGTGGAAAATCACTGTACCAAATTTCATTGCTCTCTGCCAAAGTAAATGTGTCCAGGGTCCCATATTATTTGTAGAAGTACCAAACTCAATCCAGTTCTGCATCTTCATGATATGTACCTGTGTGCAAAAGTTTAAAAAGATCTAGCAAATACATTTTGAGTTATTGTGTTCACAGTTTTGGCCAGTAATGAATTAATTACTTAATGAATATTCATCATTGAAGTACTCACATTGATACAGTTCTGCGTCTTTATGATATGTACCTGTGTGTAAAAGTTTAAACTGATTGGGCGATTTGTTTTTGATTTATTGTGTTCACACGCATAATCTGCGGATGAGGACCAATGTGATTCCATAATATCATCGTTTCACCAATATAATTAGTAATATTATTTCTAAAGTAATTGGTTTCTTAGATTTTTAAAGTTAGTATGAAGTCGACACCTTCTTAAGATGGCTTGAATAATTTTTCAAAAAGTCAGGTTTAAAAATGGCCTAAATCAGGTTTAAAATGGCTTAAGCCGGGTTTAAAATGGCCTAAGTCAGGTTTAAAATGGCCTAAGTCAGGTTTAAAATGGCTGAGGTAGGTTTAAATTGGTCAATGTCAGGTTTAAAATAGCCTAAGTCAGGTTTAAATGACCCAAGTCAGGTTTAAAATTGCTTAAGCCAGGTTTAAAATGGCCAATGTCAGGTTTAAAATGCCCTAAGTCAGGTTTAAAATAGGCCAAGTCAGTTCAGAAATTGGCCTAGCTCATTTTTCTAAATCTTTCATTGTCTCAGTTTACTTCAGTGGATCAGTCAACTAGAACCATGTGTGTCCAACTCACATGGAGTATTTCACAGTGATACAACTGAAGAAATCTCAAATACAGTCTAGAATGTGTGGATTTAAGCTGATAGAAGTCTTATTTTCCATTAAGCTAATGGGAAAATACAGCATCTCGAAATGTGAAATGGTCCATTATGTTGTACTAAAGTGAAATGAGACAATGAAAGATTTTTCATGTGAATAATTACTGCACAATTTGTAATTTGATTTATTTTTTCCAGTGTATTTTCATATCAATAGATCTATTGCCTTAACCTTTCTGTGTGAAACCATCCCCTCATGTCATATGTATACTTTGTTTGTTTGTTTGTGTTTTCTGAGAAACTTTTTTAATAATGGTCTCACACAAACCAGGAAGTATCAGAATAACAAGCTGCAGTCTGAAGTTGGCTCATTATAAGAAGGTGTATAAGTTTTACAGTGTGCAGTGCTCTCCTCAGCAGTCTGCAGCCTCACGCTCAGATTCATATCAAGGCTACGATGATTGGACCAAACCCAAGGTCAGGAGGTTCAGCTGATCCTCACCAAACGCTTTATCTGCCTCTGTCACAAAGTCGTCACGTTTCCCAAAGGGCGGGCGAGGTACCAGCAGGAGGGGACATCAAGCAAATTCTCCACATCAAGAAGAAGCACTGGTTCAGGCCGGTCTGTGAAGTCCGGCCCACCGTTTCAACCTTGGGCCTGAGCCGTACATTGATTCCTTTGGGACACAGCTCATTATAACTATCTTTCATCGGAGCTGTCCTTGGTGGCTGGAGGCCCGGAGGCGGTCTGAGGCAGTGATGGGAGGAGAGGAGGTGTCAATGCGTTCGTCAGTGATTTTTTTCAGCTGTCCATATTCCAGAAAAGTGCTAGCTTGTGTTTTTGTCCATTAACAAATTAAATAGTTTAAAGTGTAACAAAACACCTAAGGTCAGAGCCTTACTCCACCCACGGCCAAAAAACTCCATCCTGAACTGCTCCCACTAATTCGTTTGGGCGCTATCCACTGTTGGGGTGGGCCAATGTTGTGGGTGGATTTTGGGTTTGCTGATAGCACTCACTACAACATGGCTGTGAAAAACTCACATATTTGCATTTTCACTTTTTCTCATTTTAAACCATTTTTACCTACAGAGGGTCTCAGAGGATTTCTTTGCTTGGATATTGGACTGATTTTTGTGTATCGATCTTTTTCTGGATTACCGTCTCATGAGTTGTATGTCCACACCTAGCTGCCACCATGACAGTCTGCACCTCTTCATTCTGTAAGAGTGGGAAGTCATCAGCCAGGATCTTGGTCAGGATGTACCTAGCTGGAAGATTAATGTGCATGTTTTGGATTGATGGGGGAAACCAGAGAACCAGGAGGAAACCCACCCATTCATGGGGAGAAAAATGCAAACTCCACACAGAAAGGCCCTGATACCAGGTCCAGGACTCGAACCTGCAACCTTCTTGCTGTGAGGCGACAGCGCTATTCACTGCACCACCATGCCGCCTTGACAGTGTTCCAGTTTGTATTGTAAATGATGGACATTATGAACCACTGGGAATAAAAGCAATGGGCACAGCTGTAAAACATTTCCCTACACCCATTGTTTTTCTTGTGTAGGTCCAAGTGTAATATCTTTTGACATATCCATAATGGGAAGCATCATTTGAAAGTCTACCTCACAGATGGCAGATGAAGTCCACACAGATTGCTTTCTGGTGGAATGTGTGTCTGGTGTCCAATTTTACCAACACATGCTCCATCATACTGTCATTATCAAACACAGAGCAAAGTTAAGCCATGACGATATGGCAAGAAATCCCTTTAGCGCCCCTCCCTCGCTCGTCCAAAACAGAGACTGTGCAGCCTTAGCATTTAGAGGTTTATCTCTCATACACTGTACTATAGAATCTGAATACTAGAAAAATTATCTGTTTGGTGTTGATTTTTAGGGCAAATAATGTGTTTGGTACTGTGGAAACGTATGATTGGTTAAAAAAAAAGTGACCCTGGCCCTAAAACAAAAACATAAATTTTGTGCTGCGTTTGGGTTACCTCAGAAATTGGAGAAAACATCTCAGAGAAAATGTCACACCCAAGTTGTAGCATTTGAGTTGAAATTTATGGTAATGACAGTATTTCTGCAATTTTCATATACTCAGCTCATGTTATCACAGTGCATTTTATAACTTCAGATGCTCACAGAGCCCACAGTAGCATGTTCACAGAGAGATTACACAGTAGTGGATGACTGATAGAAATGGAGTTTAATCACTTTTATGGTAATAATATGTTTTCATTAAATGTAACTTAATGGGCACTGCCATCTTGGGTATGAGTGAAGCTTCCCGAGTCGGAATTCTGAGTTGTGTTTCCATTCTATTTGAAAAATCCAACTCAGAGTTCAGAATTTCCGACCTCCAAGGACAACTTGAACGCAGCATAAATCTAGCTTACTTTAGATTGTACAGACAAAATATATGTAGGTAAAGCCATTGTTCTAATCCAGTATCTTTTGTTCAATAACGTGATTACGGTGGACCAAAAAAATAGTGTGCGAGTGTCCGAACCATTTAATAATTGAGTGCACTAAATAGTCCTGCACTTTATAGTTAAAGGGTTACAAACTATGTATACGAGCTGAACGACAACATTTATTTAATTAAATGTCCCATATTGTACATTCCACCAACACACTTCATGTCCCACATTTAGCCCATTATCATCCACCCCATACTGCTGCGTGGCGCCCCCCAGAGTGAGACTGTGTAGCGGTGATCAGAGGGTGAAATGTTGGGTTGTGAAGCATTAATTAGCCTGTGCTGTGCCTGGAGCTGTGTTTGAAGGTCAGGTCTGAGAGCTGCGGAGGTGATGACTGACAAGACAGCATTAGGACGGACTCGGCAACAAACAGCTCTGCTCTGTACACTCTTGAGACTGCTACAGCACAGTCGGGCATGGGATCAATGTTAAAAAAGATGAATCAATAGTTGAAAATCAAAAAAATCCCAAGGAGAGTATGAAATGAATTTTTGGTGAGATTTTTAGCAGACTGGGAAAGGTAAAGAAAGAGTGGAAATTTTACAGCACATCAGCAGTTACAAAAAATTCAGTGGTTCTCAGACTGTAGTACAGGGACCACTGATGGTACATGGGCTCTTCAGAGAGATACTCCAAAAATCTTCTAGTAGGAAGGCTGCCTATGATTTGATTTAGATCTGATTTAAATCTCTATTCTTGGATTAGTCCTGGCTTTCATACTCAAAGAGAAGCAAGAACATTTTTCTTGGGAGAGGAGAAAAGTTCGGCAATTCTTGCTACCTGTTCTCCACATGTCAGCTGAGCAGAACTTTTTCAGCAGGGTGTCCTGAAAACTTTTGTGAGATTGGTCAGAAATGCGGATGTCGATGTGATGTTTTTTGCCGGTGTGGTAGTTTAGCATGAGCAGTGGATAGGCTTTGATGATCAGCAGAGTCATTGAGAGAGTATGAGCATGTTTACAGCTCTCTCTCGCACGTGTTCAGTGTTCACACGAAATGACCCCATCAGACTTGATTTAATTTTGACAAGGTTATGTGATGGAAAAATCTTAGGTTAGATCTCCTTTAGTTCGAGTTGAGACCTGGTTTAGACCTAATTTAGATCTGGTTTAGTCCTTTTGGCTTTGGCATGATTTCAACCGATTTTAGTTTCTAATGCCTAGCAACACACAGCTCTGCTCGGCTGTACTGCCCTCTGTACACTCTTGAAACAGCACATTCAGGAGGCATAGGTTCAATGATAAAAAGACAAATCAATAGGAAGAAAAAAAAAATAATATCAAGCAGAGTTTATATTTTTTGTGAGATGAATGATAAAGGAAGGACAATGAGTGGGATTTTTTACAGTACATCAGTTACAAATAATTCAGTGGTTCTCAATCTGTGACACAGGGACCACTGATGGCATAAATAACATTTAGTTCATGTTTTTATATGTGTAGCTCACGTTGTGATGTGCAAAATTCGATTTGTTTGGGCCTCCGTGGTTGCCTCAGTAAACACGTGAACACTTGTTTGTTTTTTTTTAGGTATGGGTCAGCTTCAGCATGAAATCTGGTCAGCTAGCGCTAACTTAGATTAGCTCTGTTCTTCCTTTTTTTTATGACTTTAATTAAAAATGTTTTTTTTTTACAACACAAAAACTATACAACTCCACACCTTAGGCCAGTTGTGAACTCAAGCAACTGAAGACATGTGGAAATCTAAACAACAATGCACACATAAAGGTTAAAGCAGTCATAATTGATCTCTGAGTCACCTTCCTGAGCTGGATACATTATCAGCCTGTGTAGGAAAAGTAGCGGCCCCATTTATCATTGTAATCATCTACTCTATTTAGCAGTCTGTAGGGTAATCTTTTATATGCTGCCAAATGACCAAGAGACGTGTGCCACTGTCGGACCTTCCACTCTCTTACTGCGCAAGAGAAGAGGGCACATAACTCTAAACAGAACCTAGTACATAAAGTCTGTTAGTAAAGGGAATTCTCTGACCAACAACTTTCTCCACTAAGTTATAAACAGAACACCAGTATTCCTGGACTTTGGGACATTCCCAGAGCATTTGCATAAGTGTGCCACTATGCTGCAGGCGTCAGTATCTACTAATGCCACCTTGTGCAACCTAGAAGGCTAGCTTTGCTAGTTTTGCTAACTTAGATTAGCTCTGGATCTAACTTCTAGGATTTGGTTTTATTCCTGTGTCAGCGCAGAAGAGTGTAGTTTTGGAGCACAGAGCAGATAAGGGCTATCTCCAGAGATATTGAGGCACCGGAGCGTGTTGAGATTTTACTGTAGAATTTAGCGAACCGTACAGGGCTATAGGGACAGGTCTATATTTTCCTCTTTCACTTAGGTAAAGTTATCAATCAGCACACTCCTCGAGGCAGTAAGTCTGCACTGTGCTCCACAGGTCACAGGGCCTAGGTCTTTGATATGGAGCCTCGGTCTGTGGTGAGGCTAAACAATCTAAATAAGTATTTAACCAGGTCTAAATAAGAGTCTAAACTGAGACTACTCCTGTTCCAAATCTGATCTAAACTATCCATCCATCCATTTTCTTCCGCTTGTCCGAAACCGGGTTGCGGAGGCAGCAGTCTAAGCAGGGAACTCCCGCTTAGACTGCTTCAACCACCGCCGGGTGGTGGGTCCACGGGAGGGCCTGCACGGGCGGGCGACTCGAACCACCGACCCTCCGGTTGAAGGGTGAGCATCTACCCACTGCACCACCACTGCGGCTGATCTAAACTACATCCAGATTATTAAAAAATACTATTAAAACCCTGGAGTGTTTGGTCATAACCTTTTGCACTGATGGTACAGCACTCTGTGTCAGCTGGCCCTAGGATGGAACCCACAACCTCACTTCTGAGATGTAGGAGTGCTAACCCATAATATGTATCCCTCTATAGTTAGATTTTTATATCCCTGTCAGGATTAGCCTGTTATTGGCTCATGTTGGCCTGCTTCAGAATCATCCCTTACATGACAAGTTTGATATCTTCAGCTCAATTGCATTTTCGACTTAGTCATAAATAAATTACATTCTACAACTGTGTTTAAACCATGCCCGGAGGCGAACTGTCCAAAAGGGCATCGCTCGACAACAGAAACTTAATCATGCTTGATGTTTGCCAGATGAATTGCACATCACCATAGCAAACTAAACTCTAACTAAACTCCCCCAGTGGAAAATAAGGTTTTGATTCCCAGCTTTGAGAAAACTGAGTATGTGTGGATCATAAAGGAGTAGCACTATTCAACAGAAGTCACTTATTATTATTATATCAGCCATACAATGATATTATGGAATCACGTTGGTCCACGTCCGCAGATCCTACTTTTGCCGGTCAGTTTCAACTTTTGCACAAAGCTACATATCATAAAGACGCCAAACTGGATTGATTTTGGTACTTCTACGATGAATATTATTAATAAAATAATAAGTAATTAATTAATTACTTACTGCCCTAAACAGTGAACGCAATAACTCAAAAAATCTTTGCCAGATTTATTTTTTAACTTTTCTGGACAGTTACATATCATGAAGACACTGTAACGCCGATATAATGACAGTAACAATGACAGTGAAGAGCAGAGCTTAAATGAATGCACGGTAGCACAATTCAACCATCTTCCCAGAGTAGCAGATCCTCATAACTTCATATCAAAATGCAATCTTTTATCGCACACCCCTACCTGTTTAGTTAAAAAAATGATGAATGCAATGTTCTCAATGAATCTGAGGGTGTCAAACTCATATTCACCGGGAGCTATATCTAGTATTGTCATGTCACTAGAGGGAAACAAAAATAGGGCCACAAAAAGGTTCAAATAACTGTGTGAAATAAATGTGTATATGGATTTTTAGGTTTAGTCCATTAAACCCCACAGAAAATGAAGTTCTCTCATCACACATTACCAAACATTAGCAAGATATATTTCAGGCCAATAAAGGTAGGTCGTCAGTAAGTTAAGTAAGAAAAAGTTACAATAAAATAAAGGCTAAAATTGACCATCTGACCCTGTTCTATAATGTAAAGTAGGTGGTCTGTAGTGATCAGGGGTGGGACTAAAGTAAAACTTCACAATTATTGGTCAAATTGGTAACCCACAAACTGATTTGATGTTGCCTTAAAGGTCAGGGGAGGGACTAAAGTTTGGAGTGTGGCTTTTAGTATAAGCCTGACTAGGTTTCTGCCACACACCATCAAATTTTTTTTAATGTTGTGTTTAGGTGTATACATGTGTTTTTTTATTATGTGAAAAAAAATTAAAAATTAAAATTAAAAAAAAAATAAAGTAAAATAATAATTATGACATATTACCTACTTTACATCATAAAATAGGTAATGTTTTATTTAGTTTTATTTTAGGAAACTTATGGACTACACATTTAACTATTAAAAAAATATAATAAGCTTGCAGGCCTGGCTATGGTGTGTTTTTGATATTAGGCGTGGGAAGGTCTGACAGCAGGGGGCACCTTCTGCTGTGAGAAGTCTTCACCGTTACTGTGGTAATAACAGGTCATATAATCAATACAGTGAGAATATGCTGTCTCAATTGTTTGTTACTGATTTCTGTTTGGAAAAAAATATTTACACTTTAGTAATACATGAGTGGCTTCACCAAAAACATTTTTTTTTACTTTCATTTGATAATTTATTTTTCAGATAACTACTTTTAATTCTATTTGACATTTTTATGTTATTCTACCCCCCTCTGATTATGCACTATTGAAAATATAGCTTTGTCTTCTTGCATTCCATTATAATCAGCAACATTTTAACCAAAAAACACCCTTGAGGCTTATTTCTACTGCCATTTTATATGTAAAAATATCTGTGCGTTCTATGTTTCAACTTATGTGTTATGTTAAACAACTAGTAGACGGCGCTAGTCAAAGATTTTATCAAGACGGGAGACAACAACAAAGATGTTTTATTTTCACTACATTTTCAAAGCCGTAGAACAGCGCTCACTCAGGTACTGCTCTGTTGGTACGCATCTGCAAGCTCTCTAGAGACGGACCTAACTACGGACAGAATCAATGCAGAGGACAGACAGAAGGCTCCATATGTATCCATCTGCGTTTCGAATGTAGAGTATAAATGAGCTTTTAACATTCACGGTCTAATAATAGCAGAACTCTCTTCATTCTTAAATCCTATTGACCGGTGCTATACAGTAATTCAGTGCACACAACAGCTCTTACCTAACCCTCAAAACTCACACAGAAAGCCTTCAAACAACCACACGCAGCTTTGAAGTCTATGACAAAGATTATTCCTGAATCAGACACTGTGAGTGCGCATTAAAGAGGGTCTCTCTAGTATTGTTGAAGCTACAAAGAGTCTGTTGTCTGCTCTTTCCCAGGTCGTCATAGAGGGCTGAGAGCACCCCTGATCTGTGTTCAAGGGTTCTTCTACACTACACAGTGGGGATCACAACAATGGAACTTTAAGACAGCGCTCCACACGGGCCTCAGACAAGTGGTTTTATGTGGAACACCCACATACACGCAAAGGATCCCCCCAGCACAAAAACACAGAGAGATGGGACTGAACAAAGATCTGTAAAAAAATTCTTCAAAGTTTAGGGATTTACTTGATACAGTCGTTATGTGATGTAGGAATGCACAAAAAATTGATAACCATGTTGAATGTTGTGATATCCATGTTTTTTGCAACATATAGAGTTCTGTTAAAGCGCCATTACATGATTTTGTGAAACGGGGGAAAAACTTTTTTATTAATGATGTTAATATGTTAACATAGGTTCAGGAGCAGGACCACGACTCATCTACCTTCAAAACACACCTTCACCTCACATTAACTACACCTCTACTACACCTCAGCCACACCTCCAATTTACCCACAAGCCATTCTTATACCCTCCAAAACCACCACACACTGTTCATCTATGTTCTCTCAACCCTCCCTCCCTGCCCTCCCTGTCTCATGTTTCACATTATTCTGTATAGATTGTAGTTCTTGATAAATAAAGGATGTATCAATCAATCAGAGCGCTTCAGTCCTGTGGAAACGTGTGACTGGTTAAACAGTTGGGTCACTTGCTCAAAAAAAAAAAAAAACATTATGTTTCTCATAAGACTTCTGTTAAGATGTACAATTTACAATAGTTTATTTACTAGTTATAATTTCTTCAAAATCCAAATGTCAGACTAAACAGGGACTAAAACAAGGCCACGGTAGGACCAATCATGGAAATCATGACTGAAATTTGACTTTTTATTTAGGCACTTTTTTTTTTATTCAAGGCTCTAATAGGAAAAAAATATTTTAACGGTGTATAACATTTATTAAAGACCTTGGCATTATTGCAAAATATTTACATTACAGAGAGATAATTGTGCTGATATAACGATACCATAATTTTGTGATATATTAGGCAGCCTTGAAATGTATTCAAAAACTTTGCTTTGACGGGACGCCAACACTGACATGACACCTAGCAATTGTATGTTTTGCCACTGGACTTACTCCTTCCAGCTGCACATATACATACACATAAGCAGCAGTTGGTCCAAAGTTAGCAAAGTCACCAAACTCTTAAACAAAAGCTGTTCATATCACGTAAAGTTTGGCTCTTTTGTGCAGGCTCTCACAACCGTTTTTCATTTGTGGCTTGAAGCTAGTCATTACTGAAGAAAAGAAATTAATTAGCTCCACACTCCAAACCTGTGGCTCATTACTGTGGTCTTTGTGTTGAGGCTCAGAGCTGGCTAGAACCGCCTCAGTCACACCAGGCTTACAGGAGAAACAGAGAGGACCTAAATGCTATTCTCTTTCTATCAATAGCATGAGCATTCTGGAATGGAGGCAAAAGTGAAGTGGATAATTGGTATTTTATGGGGAAAGTTAGCATTAGCTCCCAATATCACAACATCTGAATGAACAAGATGGTTTTGACAACTGGCACCAATTCAACAACTGTGCCAATAAAAGAAAAGTGGGACAAAAATATTAGTTTACACCACAATAACACATTGGCCACTACTGTAGCCACAGCTGCCCTGGATCAGACTGGAAACGTGGCAGCCATACCGCAGCTACAGCCATTCCGACCACCACCGAACAGCAATCACAAACCACATTCATACATAGGCAAAGTGTGCTACAACCTGTGCATAGTGCTGTGCAACACAAAAGTATTCACAGGTTGTAGTAGGCTTTGACCTGAAAATAGGGATCCACCGATTCTGCTATTGATATTGATATGTTTTAGTAGGCAAGGATTCTTAACAAAGAAATCTTCATAACCTGTAATTGTGTGTAATTACAATGAATTGTCTATTAAATTACCCTTGTATTTCTTTGATAATATTTTTTTGTAAACTTAACCCTCCCCAAGAACCAGAATAAACAATGATGTGGGTGGTAGTGGTGTAGAGTTCGCCCTGCGACTTGCCCGGATGCATACTGTCATTTTTAATACACAAATAAACATGTTTCTTTGTATGTTCTGGTTCTTGAGCAGGGTCACATAGAAACAGTCGCATGTGAATTTTGCCACCCTGATTTCACTTTATTAAATAAACATGACCAAACATAATACAAGGGTATTTTTATAGAAATATTCTCCCGAATATGACCACAATACAGGAGGTTTTTCATAGAACTACACACATTACCAGGTTATTAACTATTTGTTACCACACTATTGCTATGCGATCACCATATTATTACCGTGCCCTGAAGTAAAGCTTTATTAAATGATTTACTAATCCATGAATATAATTTTTTACAACATTCTGTCAGCCTAATGTTAGACATATCCTGGGCATTTTCTTTCTCTGGGTGTTTTTAAAACCTAAACAATTCTATTACTATACAAATTTTGGCTAATCTGCCCATTCTTTTTACAATACACAGCCTCCAAGAGCAGTAGCAGAGATAAAAGCTGTTTCAGTCCAATTATGTTGTCTTTTGAATCTATGTAGTAATGAACGGCAAAGTCAGACCTGTGTGTCAAGTGTTAAGAATACGCTGCCTGGCTGAAGATTGTTCTTCCCACAGATCAAAGCCTAGCAAAGGCTTCCAACATGGCGGACCCTGCGTGTGCCAGCGGGGCCCCGATAAGCACAGACGCAGGCAGGAGATAGATGAAGTGAACGGGGCCAACTTTAAAAGGCTTCTGTGAAGTTCACTGCTCCGCTCGGGCACCCATCTTTTAGCCATCACAAGAAAAGTCAGGCTTAACCCGGAGTGGCAAACAGTTAAGAATACATTAAAGCTCCGGAGGCTATTAAAATCTGCTAAATTTAGACAGTCTTCATATGGTGAGTGTGAGAAGAGTACAAGCCTAATGCGCGATTGTGTAATTCTTTGAAAATCCTTTGGCAACTTTACAGCCACAAAACCAAGCTATTATCTGCACCTTCTGGCAACAACAGAGCATCACTAACAGTGACAAGGAGGACATATGTATAGAACTTTATAATTGTGTAAACATTCTAAAGAGATCCAAAAATAAAGCCGACCGTAATGCATTTTCTATGGAGAAATACATGCTAACTAAGCCCTTCCACAGGCTAGCTATCATTTTGGAAAATTTTAAAAATCTAAGCCTAATTTTAGAAATCATTTGGCTGGCATCATTTCAATGTTGTGCAGTCAATTACTGTCCCATTAGAAAAACAGACATCACAATATATGAATAAATGGGGTCAGCCCATTGCTCCAACAGCCCAATGTTCCCATGTTTTTTAGAGATTTTTTTAAATTAGGCCCATTGGTCCCACAGCCCAATGATTCCACATTTCTTAGAATTAAAAAAAAAAATAGGCACAGTGGTCCCCACAGCCCATTATACCCAAATGTCTTGGAATCTTTGGAAAATTAGGCCCAATGGTCAGAAAAAATTTAGAGATGTGGGACTGTGGGATAAACCAGCTTTAGCAAACAAGATGTAGGAGGACACTCATGGACTCACGCAGTACCCATGCTTTGGATTCGCTCATCTGGAACCACTCTTCCATTCGGAGATCAGAACACTAAGATTTGTTGCCACTTGGGAGTTACA
>JAVQKC010163181.1:0-24180 GCA_036025475.1 Philypnodon macrostomus
AGAGAGAGAGAGAGAGAGAGAGAGAGAGAGAGAGAGAGAGAGAGAGAGAGAGAGAGAGCGAGAGCGAGAGCGAGAGAGAGCTAATGTCATTCTTTCTAAGTATGCCCAGATGTTGATACTGGAATGGCTCTTTAATTACCATTTAAACAGCAGGGGCTGTGTGTGTGTGTGAAGAGTGAGAAGGAGACAGAGTAGCTGTGTGTGGTTGTGCGTTGACATGTGTGTGTGCGTATTTGTTGTGTTGACAGCAGAACTACTGTTTAATTACCATTTAAACTGCGAGAGCTGAGTGGATCATTTAAAGATAGAGGAGCTCCAGCCGAACGAGCAAAACAACACCATTAGAGGAAGAAACACACTTACACACACCAACAGCATTATACACAAATACGCACACATTATTGTCTAATGAAAGACCCCCGTCATGTGACTCTTTACACCTGTAAGGTGTTTATGCAATAAAGACATATTACTCACACACACACACATATATTAGCTGCCACACACAAAAAAATGTTATTATCATATGTTCTTCACTGAGGTATAAGCAGTAGGCAGCCATCTGTGATTGTAGAGTATTCATTCACATTTTAATCAGTCTGCTGCTGAGGCAGGTGGCCAGTCAGTCACCCCAAAAACTACATGTCCTGCCTTCTACCATTCACATTAATGAAGTTTAATGAAGAGAAGGATTAAAGAGGTTATTGTTGGTTTTTTTTATAGGACGGTAGTGCAACAGGAAACCAGGGAGTGATATTCGGCAAACTGTCGTGAGCTGGATTCGAACCCACAACGCGGGCGAGTATTACAAGCTCTGAATATGGGCTGCACACTCTACCGACTGAGCTAACCCACAGCCCAACAAGTTATTGTTTGATTGGATTAGAAAAAATAAGGAGAGAACAAACCAATTTACCAAGTCATGTATGATACTTTAATTCACATGTCAGTCACCAAACATGAATGTCATTAAATCACTCAAGTCAGAGGTGAGAGTGAGAGTAAAGACAGCCTGCGTGGCACTGAGTGTATTATGATAATGATATTAATGATGGATCTTTGTGTGTGCGTATTGCAGTTCAGTGGGAGATGTCTCACTTCACACTGGGTCTCTCAGCTCAACACCATCTGTTCTGCAGCACATGAGCAAAGCATACAAGAATGCACATATACTTAAAACGGTCACCTTATATAAAAATAATGCACACGTATTTGGACTTATAGACCAATAATTATGTAAATATGGTGTTAAAATTAAAACTAAATAAAAAGTTACATTCTTAAACTCGCAGACAGTTAGTCAATCAGGTTCAACGCACAGTTCTCAGTGAAGGGTTCAGCCAAAGGGAAAACAGCTTGATGGCAGGATACTGAACATACAGAAGATCACGGATCACTGTGAGTACATCTATTTAAAAGCATATCATGTCATGTGTGTGTTGCTGTAAGTAAACATACATGTTTGAATATATAAGTTGAATTTCTAAATATTTTAGTATAATCTGGATGACAAAATGTAGTGAGACTTTTGTTTCTAAACCTTAATATTACAAATGGTTAAACAGGTTCACATTGGTCATCTATAAAGGCCAATACCAATATCAAGCAACCTTGTCAATATCGGCTGATGTTAAGTCGATACCGATGTGTAGCCCTGCTTTTTTTATTTTCAGTTTTTGCATATTTTACATAGTCAAACTATACATTTTTGCATTACCACCTCTCACTCCAAAGACTCCAGTCTTGACTGCATATGGCCAAAACACACTCACAAAAAGACACAGACACAGGCATGCGTTGTGTGCATTTGTGTGGCGCAGTCTGGACAGTGTAGGAGCAGCATGTCTGTCAATATGTGACAGGTTGACAGTTCAAGCTCCCAGCACTTTGTCTACTATCATCACATCAAGAAACACACACATAAACACCCAATCTCACACAAGCACACACATTTCTGATAACATGAAAACTGGGTGCATTATGTCTACATATGAAAAAACAACACTATGAATACTGCTTTAATTCTATCTAAAAAAGCCCAGAATGTTGAGCCCTCTTTATTATTTATAAGATGCTATGTGTGGGAACAGGTGCTATAAAACAGTTTGAAAGCCTTTACGTGCACACGCTGCCTTCTCTCCTCATGTCACTCTCCACTCAGCACTTATCTGTCAAAGCAGAAATGCTGTAAACTGTGGCTAAAAACAACAATAATTCAAATTAATTAATGTATCAACTTCAATAGGGTATCAAAAAGCAGCAGACCCCTATTTTCCAAATCAGTTCAAAGTCACTCCAAAGTTATCAGCTCTTTTGTGACTTAAGGCTCATGGCACTGCACATTATGCAGCCGCCATACAAGTGCCAATAGTTTTATCTCATCATAAAAGCTGAATTTAATGATACTCACAGGCGCCTACAGTCATTTGATTTCTGTAGCTTGAGTTCAGCCTTTACATAACTGAGCCAGGTCGGAGCTGGTAGTATGGTTCACAAGCACAATTGTGGATCACAGCTTCAACACTTTTCATACAAAAATGGATTTAGGATTTGGTCTAAACAATGGACCCAAATTAAATTTTTGAGTCTCTCGCTGAAACACGCTGTGCTGCTTTGAAAAAAACAATCAAAGTGAACAAGAATGTAGATGTAGACTTTAACAGGATTGCTATATAGTCACAATATGGAATTATTCTCTCTTTCTAGAGCCCCCTATTCTGTTTTCAATAGTGCTCGGATGGAGTTTAAGCCTGCGTGAATCACATTTCTTGTTTCAAACACAAATATTAATACGAAGCAAAAAAAGGCATTAGTGAAAATGAGCCAGGCAATATGCAAAAAGCTACAGAACATACAAAGAAATCTGCGGGCCGTACTTTTGGTACTGACATACCTACTATACAAACATGGGCAAAGATCTGAGCAGAATACAAAGTTGGAGATGAAAACTTAATCAAAAGAAAAAAATCCGACTCAACAGGGTCAAAAGAAACAAAAGGAAACAACTCGGAGAGGGACAAAGGCGAGATTAGGCCGAGACAGGAATTGAAACTGAAGAGGACACAAAGTTACCGGAAGACAAAGCGGAAAAAGATTGTGGATGAAACAAAAAAGACACTGGGCAGCTCCTCCTCCTCCAGTAAGTGAAAGACTTCAAAACTGCATTGGATGAGAGCGCGGCTTTTTATGGGGCTATTCTCTCTGCATTAGCATTAGCTATAGCTCTCAGACTGACAAGCCGGTCTGTTCTCAAGGTCAGGGAGGGTACACACAACCACAGGCCACGACACACACACATACACACACTCAAGACTGAGGTTTGAAAATGTACATGGACTCACAAAAGAAACAAATACCTACACAGACTATAAATTCACTACAGACCTGTTTGGGCTTTATAAACATCCTATTAAAGAAAAGACAATGATAGAAACAGTACAGTTATAAAGCTTGTATAAAATGTAAAAAAAAGAAAAGTGAAACTGTTCTCAGCAACATTGGTTTTGTTTGCACAAAATAGACAAAGTCAAAGTGGTGTACTGTTAATTGATAAATTAAGTAGTCCATTGTGTGCAATATGAGTGACACTGAGATTACATTCATTTTTATGTGAAATATAATGCTTTTTGTTATGTTGCCAAAGCACCACTATTGTAACAACACAAAGGTTTGAACTAAGATAGTAATTTCTTTCCATTCATTCACAACGTGTGAGGCACTCACACGCATGGCCAACATGGCTTTTGTGCTAAATGCTGCCTACTCACTAATCAGTGCCAGAACCCAATTAAAACATTATTTATGCAGCTGCTTTAGCTGTGTTCAGTACTAACTTGGCCTGGCCCCTGCTAATGAAGACAACGCTTCATTTAGAGCATGAAGTGTTTACACAGTCAGAAACTAAAAGTAGTCCTTGATAGCCCTGGTTTTATTTCAAAAGTTAAACTATTCTACAAAAAGTATCTTCTTCTGGGTTTTAAAAATTTAATTCATTTTGTTAATTGCAGAACCAAAACTTAAAAACTGGCAAATCAGCAGCAAACTTGTTGGACACCATGGTGTCTCCAAGAGCTTTAACAGGCTGAAAAAGACAAAGGAAAATATCAAGAGGGGAAGAGAGACTGTCTAGGCAATCTGTGATGTGATTTTTTTGATAACCATAATCATAATCTGCCTAGAGCGATCCAATTCCTGAGACAGTTTATGGGGTAGAGAAGGCTATCAGAATTAGAATGAGATGAGCACAAATGGCTATTTATCTCTGGGTGTGTTTATGTGTGTGTGTCATAAATGGGTATTTGTGTGGATTAACGCTGGATTGGTGAGGCCATATGAATCACAGACTTCACAGCATGACCCACACATCCACTACACAATTACATCTGGGCTCTGGCCTACACCTCTGTATTCTGCACCATACTGATGTGTAATAATATGCCCAGAATACCACGGAGCATCTCTGACTTCAAAAATACACATTTAACAGATGCCTAAACTACTGGAGATACCTTTCAACAAAGTTTGTTACACACATGAATGAAAAGTCCAGCTGCTGCATTCTCAGTGAGTTTCAACCAGGTTCTAACTCTGTTTATTTACTCTCTTTCTTAACTTAATTTAAAGATGATTGTGCCTTTGTAAATGCCAACCACTGTACGCTGACCAGACCTGTACCGCACCACAATTACAACACCATGCCCAGCACCAGTTGGCAAGGTCTTTAGAAACTTAACCAAACAAAAACATAACACAGCTAATAAGAAGTCTTCTAAATATCTCAGATTATTTTACACATTATACTGAGACATCTAAAGAATGGACATTTATCTACCTCAACTGTCCACAAGTGTACTTATTCATCTGCTGTGTGCTCTTCAGCGAGTGTCTGCCTTTCTAAATGTGTGCTGCAAGTGACTGAGTGTTGAGAGAGTGGTAATTACCATTCAGCAGTAGCTAAAGTGACATGTTTGAGGAAGAGATAAGGGGACATAAATTGGCCTGGTATAAAACGGTGATATTTCCTCTACTGCTTTAGAAAAACCCATTTACTCTGCCTCTTTAGCATGTCAAGACCCCTGTCACTACCCTCTCATCCTCTCGGCCAGAAGGACTCCCGCATACACACACACACACACATGCATGCCTTATGTGGCCAGTCGACTCCTTGTGAAAAAGTGCTCATCTGCATTCTGCTATTAACATGGTGAGACGAACAGAGGGAGACAGAAAGGGGGAGAGTGTGTGTAAATCAGTGTAATGGGGCCAGGACCTCAGTAGCTCTAAAAAGAGAGCACACATGTGGAGGACAAGACATGATTTTCTTTTCCTTTCATGAAGAGGAGCGTGGTTACAGCACATCTGTCACCCACGGCAACACAACGGCCAATACACACAGTCCGGCACAAAGCACAAGACATTAAGAAACAACAGAGATACAATGGACTGGAGTCATGGTCATCATTTAACATACACGCTGTCTTGACAATAGTGGATTTGTGGAGTTATTTGAATTATGTAAAAAAAAAGAAGCTATAATTAGTAAGATATACAAAATGTATAGGTTGATGGTTTGGTTGTAGTCAGTTCATACTTTCATCCTTTATTGGGCAAGGCCCTCTTCACCTGCATGTACAATGTGAGCGTGTGTATAATGGTGTTTCTGATGGTGGTTGGAGAGCCAAAAAAGTTATGCCAAATTCAAGTATGAAAATCAGCAAATTCACTGGCAACCCCTGAAAGATAAGGAACAGCCAAAAGAGACATCATACAGAACAGATGACTCAGACTCAGAAAAAAAGTATGTGTTGGTCAAAACACATTTCTGTATTCTTGTTGTGTGAGTGAAGTAAAATCTTGGTTTCTCCTTGAACCAAGTTGTAAAAGACAAAAGCTTTCAATAGTGCCACACTGAGAAGATTGTGATGGTTTGTGTGCGCCTCGTGCCTGGGGTCGTGGGTTACAGCCCTTGGTGAGTTAGTGGCCACACACACGCAGACAGGGTTAGAGAAGGAGGAGAGAGAGGAGGAGAGGTCACAGCCTGCTTTAGCCTCACAGCTGTAGCAGAGATAAGCCTTCTCCCCCAGGTAAAGAAAAGCCACACCCTGGAAATTTGTGCTAATGTGCCTGTACCTGGCTTCCCCTTTCTGCCCTCCCTACACCGCTGACACAACCCCATGCCCCAATTTCAGCCCAGCGCCTCTTCAATCCCTCTTGTTTGGCTCCTTCTGTCCTGTCCTCTATGGAATGGCTATTGATGTGTGTGTATTTGTGAAACTATTTGGATCAACAGCACAGCCCAGAAAATATGGGATCTCTCTACATTTAACAATCCGTTAATATCATACACACTCATTTTAGTAGGTACACCTGATATAATATCTCTAAATTAATATACGATGCTAGTCGTGAAACATTTCAAATTGAGCATCTTAATGGAAAAGAAAGTATGGGGTCTACTGGTATTGTCACTCACACACAGATATCCAGTGAGTGGCAAATTTGTGCGTACATTGCCTTGTAGTGTACAGCCTTATTGGTGTTAGTGGAGAAGGCCTAGACTGTTTTGAAGTGACGAGTTTGCAGAGCATTCTTGCAACATTAAGCTTTTATATAACAGATGACCTTTCCTCAAATTAAGTAAAAAGCTGACTTCAACGCGGTATAGATAATTAATAACATCATAGCCTTAAAATAGTTGCAATTGTTTAACATAAAGCAGAGAAACTAAACTTCAATTGTAAAGACAATGGGCCTCATGCATGAATGTTGTTCTTAGGAGAACTTTAAGAAGACCTACCTGGGATTCATGAAGCCTTCTTAAACAGCCAGAGTCTTCTTAACTGCACCTAGCTCCTCATTAACATGGTATTTACGTAGAACTGACTGAAGTTTACTATGCAATGAGACAAGGACCGCCCTCCAAACGTCCATATATGGATGTGAGACTGGGATTTGCGTGGTATTTGAACCAGAATATGAGTGAACTCTGCGGTGCCTCTGCAGCGATTTTAAAACTTCTGCAGCGATTTGCAGTCATAATTCTTTTATACAATATTAGCCTGATAATATTTTAAAAGAGCACAATTTCTCAAAGAACTGCTTAAGAACAAATTTGTGCGTAAGAACGTTCATGCATGAGGCCCAATGTCAGGACCAGATGATTGATGGTTTGGGTAAAAACCAAGACATTCAGTTGTCTAATCTGTTTTCAGTGAGTCCCATTTAACAGGTGTCGACTTTAATATTGCGTTTTAAATTTTAGTTTTGTTAAGTTTGTACTTAACACTTACACTATTAAGTTTCTATTACAATTGTGAAGCCAATACTACAGATGCCTTCATTAATATACAAGAGTGAAGTTTATTATTCTGTCAATATATGTTCATTATATAGTTTGTAAGGGGCATCTTTACAATAGCTAAGGAAGTGGGCATTAGGTGGAGCAGAATGAGCAAGTATTAAGCAGATAATCAGTATTCTGCAATAAGCCACATCTTCAAAGTAACCTTCGCGAACATGATTGAGTCAAATGAACAATATGAGCGTCTGACAATGACAATGATATTAGTCTCTCGTTGTTGGTAAACAGGCAGGTCTGTCGGATTAAGACACCATCCAATATACTCCTGGGCAGCGACAACAGAAAAGCCATGTTCCAATTGAAACTGAAGAGGTTTTCCTCCATAAGCGCAGCCTGTATAATTATTTCAAACATGAGGAAAACCAAATCACTTTACAACGCGGATTTACATATGATTAGTGTCATACAAAGACAGGATTACTACAAGCAGAAGAAGAAGCAGCCTTTTTCTCTCTTTCTCCATTCCTTCATTTCTGGAGCTTTGACATAAGTTAACACTGCTCGTGTGCAGTGAAAATGTACTGCTGGAGTGATAGAAGTGGCTCTCTTAAATGAAGTACAAAGTTTTTTTTTCCAAGTTCAACTCTGTTCAGATAGGGGCGGATTTGCCTTCGTGAAATGAAAAATGGAGCAAACCCTAGCGCACATGACGTTAGCATGTGTTTTGTGCGTCTCTGGCAGGTGCAAACTGAAACTGAAGAGACCGCAAAGTTTACTCAATGAATATGGTAAAAGGAGGCGTACATGCTCAAAACAGGAGAAAAACAGGGAGGAGACAATGCAGATGAGTTGACTTAGCGAGTGTTATGTGAGACAGTAAGACTTCCTGTAAAAATTGTACGAGCCAGAAGTAGCCTAACTATACAGGTGTATACAGGGGACAGGGGCAATAAGGCTCTGACTGTTCAAAGCAGTCTGCACTACAGCAGCAGATACTGTTATACATGGTTTATTCTATAATTGATGAATGTTATTTTATCATTTGGTATTTTTGTAAAAATAAATTGTTTGTAGTCATTATGACATAATAATTTTATAATGCAATATAAGCTTGATAAATTTAGAAATTAGCATCATTTCTGTGTGTACGTGTGCTTTTACCTGTTCTTAGGATTTGCTCTTAACTTCAGAGTTTTTCTAGTTAAGAATATATTGGTGAATGTCAAAAATCTTCCTAAGAACAGCTTAAGAACAAATTTGTGCGTAAGAAGGTTCATGCATTAGGCCAAAGGACTTTACCTTTATCTCTCCTCTCCCCCTTTACAATGGGCTTCTACGTCAGATCCACATCCAAAAATACTCACATGAAGAACAACCTCATGTGATCACAGCACCACGGAGCATCATAAAGTTTTGTCCCTCCTGTTGTCTATCACGTGACACAAACTCTGTTCCTTCAATGTCACTTATAAATTTGTATAGTTAGCTTTTATAGAACTATTAGGCTGCAGTATGTGAGTTCAGAGGAATGTTTAACGCTTAGGAATACATTAGCACAAAGCTAAAGATGGCAAATATACAGTAGATCAAGAGGAAATAAAACTGGAGGTAAACAGTGGGACTGGGACAGGAGCCTTGGCTTCAAGTAACTATCCCTGTACCCCACAATGACAGACAGGCAGACTCTTATTGAGAGCCTCTTGATAGACAGAGAGAAAAGCAGGGAGTTAATGAGTAGATTGTGGGCCAATAACACAGGCAGTCACCCACAACAACGCACTGGCCGCACTCCTTACCTGTCTGCACTGCTGCACTGCATTCTGGGAGTGGAAGGGCAGAGCAGAGCAGCGATGGGATTTGAAAGGCGTTCTGCTTGGACAACTCACTGATTTGCATTTAACAGTGGAGCCACACAAACACACTAGGCAACACACAGAAGCGCATGCATATCACCTAAAATGTGTTACAAGAACACAATTTAGGTGATATGCATGCTGCTTGGATAATTTGAGTAATTATGATGATCATTAGGATGGACAGTGGTAGAGCAGTTAGTGCCCCTGCCTCTCAGCTATGAGGTTGTATGTTCAGTCCTTGGGCTGGCCAAGTCACTGGGTGGAGTCTGCATGTTCTCCCTGCCATAACAGTTCATTTCAGGTACTTTGGCTTCCTCCCACCATCCAAACAAATGCATATATTATGGGAATTGGTGTCCCTAATGAATAAATGTGAGAGTGAATTCTTGTTTTTTCCAGAGTATACCTCTATATCAACCCTGTATCTAATCGGCCATTGTCCAGAATATACCCCACCTCAGGCCCATAGTTGCTCAAACAGATTCCTGTAACCCACACACCGGGAAGAGTCAGGATAAGATAAATGAATGAAGTCTCATATTCGAGTCTTGGATTAAGGAACTGCAAAGGAAAAAGGCAATGGATTATTAGAGGTTGGTCGGAATACACTCACCCTCTAAAAGCCTTTTTCTGGGCGTGTTATTTTTCGCTTTATGATTCTGATAATGATGATATTAGAGAGCAAAGGATGGGGTGGAGGCTGGGGCGAAGGGTTGATGGGCACCACATGTGATTGGGCGCCTTGGCGTTCTTCTTTTTTTACTGCTACACATCTTGTGAACAGTGAAGGAAAGAGATAGAAGACGCAAAGGGGGGCTCCTCAATGACTAATTTTCCTTTCTTTTACGGCAGCATAAATTTAACAGGAGGGGGGTTGCGGGGTAGAGTAGAAATCCTTTTAGCAGGCTGATTTATGTACGTCTGATGGGCGAATCATAGATCATCGCCGGAAGATGGCAGACACACTGATGATGATGGGGCCCTTTCGATGGGGCCCACTAATGCCCTGGTGAACAAAATGTAACCAATCTATGGGGGCCCTCAAGCATGCAATGGTCCTCTAATAGAAAGTATAGCAAACTATGCCTGTTACCATGACGAGGCTAGGGGAGGGGTTTCGGGGGGAAAGCGTAAGAGAAATTTGGGGGGAAAAGTTTTTAATTTGAAAACTACACTAATTATAATTACTAAATTTGTATTGAACTGTATGAACAAAATGCTATAGGTAAGAGGTAAGAAGACGTTGAGAGAGCCTTGCTGAAGCAGATTCTAAACGTCAAGTGGAAAAAAAACCTTTTCAGGATGTAAACAGCTAAACAGTAGACAACAAGAAGTAAACGACTCAAAAGTGTCCATCTTAAATCACCCAATCTCTCTCACACACACAGGCAGGCATAGGCTGCCACTTGCAGGCCTGATGCACAATGCAGCGCATGCAGCCCCACCAATCATCTTTATATCAAAACATCATTATGCCGGCTGACAGCAGCTAAGATTCCAGTGAGGCCTCATTGTCATAAATCGTCAGCTGTTGCAGTGCCGCGAAGAGAGCCTTTTCATTTAGGGATGTCAAAGCTCTCCCGAGTCTCGTAAAGATTGTAGGAGACTCGGAGATGTGAAAGTGGGGTAAGGATGGCAGTGTCTGGGAGAGAAGGGGCAACTGAAGATGGCAACCAGGGGGAGATGCCAGTACAACGGATCGGTTGTGTTAAGTTACAATGCCAGTTGGATTGCTACATTACAATGCAGATGATGCTATTGGGAAAATTCTTAACACACACAATAAAAAAAATGAGTTTACAGAAAACTGTAGAAGGCAATGTAAATTCACACTGGTAAGTTATAAGATTGTTATTCAAGATAAGGGTTTTAAAGAGGAGCTAACCATTTGTAATATGGTTTCAAGATATTGTGCTTAAACAGCCCTGCAAATACCCTCAACAGCAACAGAGTCTATTGTTTACTGTTTAACACATCCAATCTCCAAGAGAGCATTTATTGCCAAATAGCCTGACTTTATTTGACATCTCAATTTTGGCAAAGTATTGTGTTTTTCCTTTTTCGTGTTAAGCCTGGCCTTGTTTTTTCTCTTTTTATTCATTCATTCCACCTTTATTCCCATGAAGGCCTGTGACTTCATAATGCTGTCACCAGTCTTTGTCTTTTTTGATAAATTCTAGAGGACACCACCGCCGAAACATATTTAGATTTTGGGCATCTGCTGAAACAGCTGTTGTCATTTTGCTTAAGAGGACATTCTCTCATTGTTGTATAATGTACGACACAAACTATGGGTATAAGTAAAACATAAATTCACAATTGGCCCAAATACAGTGCTTTGGTCTTTTTATGCTAGTCCAAATTCATTAACTTAATAAAATAAACCTTCAATTTCACATCTAAAACAGCAGTAGGAAGAAGAAAAGAATATTGAGTTGTATGTGTGTTTCATGAGTGCCTGTGTGTTTTACTGTGACTAATGTACTGTAGAGCTCTTCACTGGTGCTGACAAAAAGACAAGTTTGCGTTAGCTGGTGCTGTTGTGTGTGTCCCTTCAGGGCTTCCGTCCATCCAGTGGCATGGGAGATGAACTGAGACAAGATGTCAGAGCAGGAAATGTCAGAGCACTGCCAAAACGCTGTAGAACCCATCCCTGACAGGCATACATATCTTTATATCCTACAACAGATATTGAATTAATATAATCATGTAAAAAATATATATATTCACAAAGTAGATCAGATTTATATTTAATAAAATGTGCTCTTAATAGGGCTAAACTTTTTTTAAACTTTATTATCTAGTTGTGAATTGCCAATGTCATGTAGCAAAAAATGCCAGTGAAAAAGAATGCTGGTTGTGAACCCTTAGGAGCGGGAGAGAAGCTTTGCAGGCTTAAATGTGAGGATGGCACGGAGGCATGAGCACAGCAGCAGTTCATGTCCGCTGGCCACTTCTTGTGTTTGTTTTCTTTAGTGGTGTGTGCACATTACAGATGTCTTGAGTAATGCTTCCATCTGTAATCTCTCTTCTCTCTCTCTCTCTTTCTCTCTATCTCTCTCTATCTCTCTCTCTTTTCTCTCTCTCTCTCTTCCTCTCCAAATGCTATCCCGAGGACTCAGTTTTCCTTAAGTGTGTCAATTTGGGTCTCCTTGCTCAAGTTCAAACATTTAGCCCCCTGAACAGCCATTTGTCTACAACTTCACAGACAGATGGACTAAAATAGAAAGGAAATACCTCCAGAAACAAAGTAGAGATGAAGGGGAGGAAACAGATTGTATGTTTGACGGCACTTTTTGCTGCCTGGATAGAACACGCACAAACACGCACTTGCACATCACCCCGTCCTGTCTGGTTACTGGCTGTGCACTTGCAGTCCCTCTAGGGTGCATGGGGTCACTCACTGAGATTGTGTGTTTGCTGGTGGGTGAGGGGAGTTCACCCGATGCCAATCTACCCCCCTCTTTGCCATATACGCACACAAAGACACTAGTACGCACAACCCGCTCTGCGCTACAGCTACAGATGATGTGCCGTCCAGCTGCATTTCCATCACTGTGACGATGAGTGCTCCTGCCAAACGCCCGGCAACCAGAGTCACATCTGCTCCTGTCTCTGTCACCACGACGATACTGCCAAAGTCTGCACGACAACCAGCACATGGCCTGGGGCGCGAGCGGTTGGCACAGAAAGAGAAACACATTTATGAAAAAAACAGTTAACAAGATCATATCTGTGTATAATAAGACATCCGATATCAATATGTGATGTGTCATGTTTTCTGACTAATGTGATCATATGTTTTTATAATCTAACCCGCTTAACATCCGATACAATATTACATAGATTTTGAAATACAAAAGTAAAATTTGGTCAGTGTTACATTAGTAAATTATTACCAATTTTGAATTTCTTTGCTTCCTTGATCAGTTCAACTTTTACAATGCAATAGGATTTTCTTATCATCATATTATCTAAATTTAATTATTATTATTATTATTACAATATTGAACATGTTTTCTTGACACTGTGCTTGATTTTATCTACTTTTTAATTTTTTTTTTACCACTTCAACCAATGCTTGCTTAATTCTGCAGCCATTCACCTTACATACTCTTTATGGCAAGTCTACTTGGGTCGCCTCACTTGCTTTTATTACTCTCCTCCACTACCGTATCTATAGCTTTAGCATCATATTAGTGGCCTTTCTCTCTCTCATTCCTCCACACCCTTTGGACTGGCCCTTTCCCCGGCCATCCCTCCCTCGATCCTCATCTGTGCTGCCAGAGTGTTTATATTTGCCCGGCCCACGGCGCAGTGCCTAACAAGGTGGAAAGAATTAGGGGTGAAAAGACAGCACTGCTGCCAGCAACTCTCTCTTTCTCTCCATCTTTCTCTTTCTCTCTTTTTCTGACAGTAGATATATTTCACTTAATGTACTCCTGACCTCTTCTAGTTCAATGGAGTATCAACAAAAATAATTATCTACCACACTCCAGAACTGGTGTCAAAGCAGCTTTTTAAAAATGAGTTTCTGGCTTGTAAATCATATATTTCTCAATCAACGTCATCCTTCTTATACAATAATACATTTTAAAAATCTTTTCATGAATCCTCTTTGATGTTATTCATGTTAGTCGGTATGGGAATAAAAAAAGCCCATACAGTCCCCCCTCCCCCACTCTGTCAAGTACAGTTCAATTCAGGTATTTAACCTTACACTTGCCTGGGGTTGAGAGGAGGAAAGTGAGATGCTTGGCCTGTTAGTAGCGGCGGTATGCGGGTCAGAAAGCTATACAGTGCAATTGTATTTCTTTCGAATTTCATAGACCCTTATGAGATGCTAAAATATGTGTAGCAGGGAGTGGTGTGACAGTGTAAGTAGTTTGTTAAGGGGAAAAGACGATCGCTGGAAGAGAATGGGTGGAGATGATGGGTCACACAGTTTCCTTTTTCAAGTGATGGCCTGCGTTTTAACACACAGAAGAGGCAGGAAAAGACCAGGTGTTCAGGTGCATGTGTGCGCCCTATGTACATGCACGAGTAAGGGTGCTCAAAGGGTGACACCCACCAAAGAACACAGTAAGTGATTAGATGGATCACCTTGAATCGGTGCCTTAGCCTTTAAATGTATTTTCAAAGTCACAGTATTTTAACACGAGACGTACAAATGAATGCATTAGCAAAGAGGAGCGGGGATGTGGGTGGTACTGCAGCAGTCATTTTACCAGGACATGTATAATGCATCGGGGTAAGGGAGCTGGACTGGGTGTGAATCAAGTTTGGTTAAGATATACAGCGCACCGGCTTAAAATTAATGTACAATAAAAATATTTGAGCTATTTCAGGTTTCAGTGATTATTACATTAAATAATTAAAATGTACTGTTTACATTTATTGATTACAAATAGTCAAATTGATTAGTTTAATTTTAACAAATAAATAATGTAAACGCTGCTATAAGTTTTCATTTATACAGTATATTTTGACTCAGTCGGTAGAGCATGTGGCCCATATTCAGAGCTTGAAATGCTCGCCCCGGCATCATGAGCTCAAATCCAGCTTATGACAGTTTGCCAAATGTCACTCCCCGCTCTCACCCTGGATTCCTCAATCAATAAAGGCCAAAAAAAGGATGGTCGCTGTCCGTGGTGCTGAAGTTTGAATAGTATTTTAAAGGCTACATACATTAACACACATTTAAAGAAATGTATATTTTTAAATGCATGTTACAAATCTAGTAGTAGGCCATATGTAAATGAATGAGATCAACAGGTAGATAGACTGCTTTCCTTTGTTGTGTAAAGTTTAAATTCTAGCTATGTCTTAAGATCCAAATACAGGACAAACCCACAGGAAGGAGGCTGGCCTGTCCCTGATAATGCCCACTGGAATGTTTCACACAGTCTGTGCACAACTCCATTTATAATCCTATCACAAGAGCACGCACCTACACACTCTCAGGTGAGGTGTGTGTTTGTGTGCCCGTGTGTCGAGAGGAAATGGATCCAAGTGTAGGGTCTTAGCCTGTTTGCTTCAGTGTGATAACAGCCAATGATTTGTATCTGTAGATGAAGCATCGGCATAATAAATGTTGTCTACTTCTCACCTTCCCCCATTTCTCTGGCGTTTTCTGTCTGTCTCCCACTCACCTGCACTCTCTATCTCTTTTCTTCTGGGCCTTTCCTTTATAATAAGGTTTATTTCGGAGTTATTTTGTTTTGTATGTTACATTCATCTCTGGTTACACATAGTCTTCCGCTCTCTCACTCATGCAGACACACATGAATGCACTTGCGTGGTGGAGAGTGAGAAGGTGTCAGTACTATTCTCAGGTCAGTTGGGCTTGATCTTTTCCACCTTGTGCTTTCACACATTATCAGACGGCCCGCAGGCTCCAACAGAGCGGGAGGAAGGTAGCAGCGAGACACAAAGAATAACACAGACATCATAATATCGCAGGCACGTTCAACAAAACTAAAGCCATCAAGTTTATAGAGTTACTTCATTAAACTTTGTCAATTAGGACAAGACTATTCAAATACTCTTGGACAGTTGGTGACAATACTGTTTTAAACTAGTATCAGAAAAGTATAATATCTTAAAAAGTATAATATCTTAAAATAGATCATTTTGACAATATAAGGATCAGTGCTCCAAATTGAAATTCAAGTAATAGTAGCTCATCTGCTCTCAGCTTTTGTGTTTTTAGTCTGCAGGAAAGATTTTTTGATTTGACAAAAGTAGCCTTTACTCTCATTGATCTATAGTTTGTGCTAGTCTGTCATCATTTTTTGTCAGCAGTATTAGCTTCATTCAATTTTCTTCTCTGCAGTCAGTCCATCTGCCAGTTATCCCTCCTAACTCTCTTCTCATTCTCACCTCGGCCGGGACTAAAGCTGTGGGAATGACTGTGGGCAAACTCTTCCCTTTACTTTTATATGTTGTCTTTATCTTCTATATGTCTGTTGGTTCTTCTGTTTCATTACTATAATACACTCCCCATTCTGTTTGTTCAGTGTTTAAAGAAGTGTCTAAAGAAGCCTGAGTAGATATATCAGAGATATATGGCTATCCCGAATGTGTTCTAATTTCCAATAATGAACTGCAGCCCAAACTTTACCTTCATCATCTTTAGATCTCATCTTATAGCAAGGGAAAGAAATCAATTTTCACTCTTATTAAGGGCGGCCTAGTCCTGCTTAAGTCTCGGATTTCTTCTTGCTTCTTAACTCTGGACCTGTTCTTTCTCTCCGTCTGTCCCTAATGTATGACTTTTCTTTTTACCCTTTGTGTTCATTTTTCATCCGTACTCGTCTCCTCGCGATTATCCCAGTGCATATCACAGGCTCTTAATGAAGATTCACAACATTTTCCCCTCCCAGCTAATACCTTATCAAAGGAGAAATCTCGTTCCAGAAAATCAATTTTCTTTCATATTATTAAGTCCTCCTCTACTGCACTTGCATGCGTGATTCCTTTGGTTTAGTGCACGAAGCAACAGTGAGGGACTTAACCTGACGAGCCCCGTGCACTCTCTCCACACATGAGCCCATCTGATAACTTTCACTGTTTTAACAGATATGAGGTCAAAAGTCACCGTCAGGAGGGAAGCATCCACAAGAGGGAACAAAAGAGAAGAAGAGATCAGGTCATTTGAGTTCAATTTAAAGTCTTTATACGTCTAACTTAGGAGCTCTGTGTACTCAGATGTACAATTATTCTCACATTTTACGTGGGTAACCTGAGAAAGCTGCAATATTTGACAAACCAGCTGAAATTCAATCCACATCTGTACCTGTAATCACAGTACAGGACAGTATCTTGCTTATTCAAAGCTTCTTTTGCCTAATAGGTCACAGCTTCCACCCTGTTATCAAGTTGAGGGTCACAGGTACCTAGGACTTTGGGCCAGAGGCAGTCAACACCCTGAACATTGGGGCAGTTAATTATGCCCAACACTCACAGGCATTAGGCAACCACTCATTCCCTGTGATTTATATTTCACCAGTTCACATTTACAGAAACGTAAGTTAGAACCTTACTATACAGTACAAAGTCAATGTCTTTTCTGTACACTTTATATATCAAATATATTTACTGAAAGTACATTAAGCTAATACCCATTTGATACGGTGCCATTTAATGTTTCAGGGCATTAATGTATGTAACATATTGTAAAGCTGTCACTGTATAGAATATATGTTAATATCTGTTAAAGATTAGGTCCAAGGAATACATTCCGAGGGCATTACTCTCTCATCATCGTCATCGTTGTCATCATCATCATCATCATCATCATCATCTCGCTTTAATTTATTCTCTATAAATGAATGCCAAGGCTTTACTTGAGTTGCCAACTTAAACAACCTCTAGTCTGCTCTGTTTTTAATAGCTTCTGTTACATACAATATGTGTGCAGTCCGGGCATCTAATATGGTTGCATGACATATAGAAATGCATATGATACAATAATTATGTTGAGTACCAGCACCAAATCGAGACTAAAATTGAGCACTGAATTAATAGATTTTAATACTTGAATTGAACCACAACACAGTTTACTACTTTTGGTGTCAGATGAACCACCTTAACATTAATACAATATTTTTTTACAATATGGATACTGTGTTTGCCAATATGCCAATACATAACAAAAAAATTGCAGTCTGGTACTATGAAAGAATCAACCAAATTCATAAAGTTGTTTTTCAGTGCGGTATCCTACCGCTCTGGATGGCAGAGCGGGCTGTGTGATAGATAAAGTAGGGCAGCAGTAATGATGAGGCATCATCGATGTAAATGATACTCAGGGAGGCCTGGTGCGAGGAGCAGGGGGTGGTGAGCAGGTGAAAGAGGAGAGAATAAGAGATAGTGGTGCTCCTGAGAGAAGGAGCAGGTGAACACAGGCCTGAACAGCGCTGGATGGATGCAGGGTGGGACAGAGGGAATACAGATGATGAAGAGGGAGAGCAGAGAGAAACAGAGGTGCTGGGGGTGGTGATGTATGTAGGCCTGTCACTGAGAGCTCAGGGAAGATGCAGTGTGCTCCTTACACTTGGGAAGCAACACCCCCACCCACTCAACCACACACATACACAGGCACGTGCATTTGGCATCTGTCCCACACCCACCTAGCACCTCTCCCCAGGTCGGCCCAGGCGTGGAGGCAGACTAATAACCTAAAGGTTGTCGGGTTGATTCCCACCGCAGACAGGGGTGCTTGCTGGCTGTGAGCTGCAAGCTGGAGGTGGCCTGTATTACTCCTGAAGTTCTCACCAGCAATGCCCTTGAATGAGACATCAAGTCCCATGATGCACTGCAGGTGGGCTTTTGCATCACAGATGAGATACAGAAAGCTCTAGGTGTACTGGTAGACACATTTTAATTCCGCCTACTATCCTTATTTATGTTACATTTAGTCCTCTTTACCTAATCACAGCAACATTTTGTCCTGCCTTTAGTTCAGCTGGTCATGCTTCGTCACATATGCAGAGAGCTCTCGCCGATGTGTGTTCAAATCAGACTCATTCATCATTCATTTCTACTCTCCATAGTTTCCTGTCACATCTCCACTGTCCTCTATCAAATTAAGACAAAACGCCCCAAAAATAATCGTCATCACTTGAAATAATCAACATCTCTGGACAAAGTTATTCTTGTTTTGTGTGATGAGCTGTTATCAAGTTAGGCAAATATTCTAATGTGTATTTCTGAGTAGTTTTACCAATGATTTTGTTTGTTTTGTTTAATTCAACCTAATAAAATAGATATAAATAGATATATATTGATATATATATATATATATATGTATATATTGAGATTGATATATTTTTTATTTGTTTCTGAGCCTTACCATTTTTATAATAAGTAATGCTTTGAGGTTTTATCAGATTTAGTTGTGATCTAAGTAAGTCTTTACCTGAACTGACCCATGCCATGGATTTAAACTTGTGTATGAAGGTGTGGTCCACTGTACATTAGAAGTGAAAATGTCCCTCATATACATTGGTGTGTACATCATAAGGAGGATGGTATGAGAAATATATTATGAGCTGGTGTTTGGAGTTAGCGGGCTAAGTAATCCATTCTCCCCACAGTGGTATGGAGAGGCACTGCTGTCATGGCATGTTGCACATAGACACACAACACAAACGCACACACACACAACACAAACGCACACACACTTGTCATGCCGAGTTACATGCCGCCGTGATCGCATTATCTGGCGCTGGACCTTACACACTCATTCACTTATGCATCATTCTCTGTTGATTTCCGTCACACACTCGTCCCGTATAGGTACCAGCGGCTCACCTGATGGGCTGGGCGAGATAGAGGAACGTCCCGAACACACACAAATGCACAGTGGCCCCGCTGACAACCTCTTCCACGCCAGATTAATCTGGTTTACAGTCTTATCTAAGCACAGATAGCACCTCTGCGGGCACATAGACACAAATATAATATCACATTTGAACTGGCAGAAGCGATGAACTGGAGACAACATGCAAACACACACATACACACATGGCAACTGGTCACAAGCAGAATACAATCTACCTGCGGGAGGGCTGAACAAAACAAACAATACAAAAGTGAATAAATAAAAAAAGAGAAAAACAGAAGTTGTGGGAGCTGCTGTAGTGAGCCAAAGTTTGGATTCGACAAACATCACATTAGTCACAGCCAGGATGTTCTCCTCCCCCCCACAGAAATCTAAGCAGAATATTGAAGCTCTAATCCACCAAACTTCAGTGTCCTTTCTGCCTCATGAAGGTCAACATTGCCCAGCGCCATCCTCACACAGACTTTTTATGGTAATGATTAAAACTAAGATTATATATTAGAAAACACGTAACATGAAATATCATGCTGAATATTGCAATAACAAAATTGTGATTTTCAATACACAGACACAGTAAAAGTTTAATTCAATTTAAATGTATGAAAAGGCTCTGGCCTCACTGGATGAAACTGGAACTAAATCAAAATATACTAAAGACAAAATCAGGACTAAACAAGATCTAAATTATGCACTAAATAGGTATAAAGCATACTTATTTTTTGTTTATTTTGGGTTTATTATTTTTTGTCATAATCTCGCTTATTTTGACAGTGATAAGGAAAAACCATAAAATGATTGTGATACTTTAGTTTCTTGCAATTTAGATTTTGCTGATATCACAATGAGTATTTATAGTGTGTGTCTATTCTTATCACACTCAAATTACAGCACCTTTTCCGAACAAACATTCGTATATGCATTTCTCTCCTTCTATTCTGTCTTTACATTACTCTTCTTCTCAGATCTGTTACATTGACTACATTTTTTTTAATTTGGAGAATTGAAACAAGATGCAGAATCAATATATCCCCTCATGCAAAGTCAGAGACGGGGATTAAACAGTGAAGAATGTTGGAAATGCATGTTTATTCACAAAAGGTACTTTTGAAGTTGAGTGTGACATACTGAAAAAAACATACTGATCATGAGAATAGTGATATGTTTAATCCTGATGGCATGAGCAAGAGAGCAACAAAAATGACAAAAAATAACATATTCATTTTATATATAATTTATAATTGAACACTGGTTTTAAGTGAATCAATCAAAGACAGTGCTAAAACAAATCATTTTGTGGATTATTTGAAAAATCTATCACCAAGATACAGAATATATTGCCTTCTTTTTAAACACCTTTTTACCAATGAACTACTGCAGTTGTAAATTAATACTATTTTTTACTCATTTCTGTTTCAGCCTACATAAACAGAACATTTAGAAACATACATAAGTGCTATGCATGTTATCAAATTCTTTCTTCTTTCTCAATTATTTATTCTATTTCATATTACCCAATTCCTTGATCTTGTCTTGCCTCTGTCTGTTGCTTTCTCGCTGGTCTGCTGCTACGCTCAACCGGACAGCCCTCTTGTCTGTGTGTTCATATGAGAGAGTGTGTGTGTGTGTGTGTGCAGCGTCTGTACTGAATGCTGTGAGTGGCCTCTACTGGCTGACTGAAGGGAATTAACATTCATAAAAACAAAAATCTTCTGTTTAACTACTGTTCTGTTTAATATTTAGAAAATAAATTTAAAAAACTGAAATGCTAATAATGAATTATGCGGGTTAGTGTATAAAGTTGAGATCTGAAAAGTTTGATCCTGTCAAATGAATGTGTGTGTGACATGAAGGCACAATGGTGGTACAGTAGGCCATAGATTTATTGCTTTCAGGGGAGTAGAAGGCTGCAGGCCCCAGGGGTCTGTCCTCACATCAATACAACAATGACACACATCGACCCAACAGCGGCCCACTTGCTTCATCACTAGGACAAAGTAGCATCGATAGTTTGAGAGAGAGTGCCTCCACAGCTTCAAAAATAACCAAACTCAATACAACACCATGCAAAGTTCTCGCGAACAGAGACACAGTTAATTACTTATACTTTGTCATGATTTCTGTTTGTATAAAAGGAAAAGAAGAAGATAAAATAAACTGAGAAATGCATGCAGTGGAATCTCAATTAATGCAGATTTTTTTTCAACTTTCTATTTGTCTTTCAATTAGAATAAAGCAAGACAAAATCATGTACAAACAATATAGATTTTTTATATAAGAAATGTAAGTAAAGTAGTTTTCACATGTAGAAAACTTCCAAATCTGAAAACGTGTTCAAGATCACATTACATTTTATTGTATTAATATTTATTAATACAACTTAGCAAGAGTTTTATTATACAGTAGTTATAGAAATATTTCAGAGGCATCAGCCACAAAGTCAATCAATCTAAAGCCTAAAGTGCTGTGGTGAACTTTCGACTCAAAACCGTCTTAAGGAGTGTGAAATGTTACTTTAAATTATGCTCGTGATGTCTTTCCCCCACAATTAAATTACTAGTGTTTCCAATAATAAACAAATATTACAATTAAATCTAAACACAAAAGTATACGTATACATACAAAATTTAAAAAAAATACAAAAAAACACAATAAAAAGATGACAATATGGGAAATACATTGGCTATAATTGGAAAAATTGGAGGTCCAGGTGAGACAGTATGTTGTAACATTGAGAGGAGAGAGTTTGTTGCTATTGAGTGATGAAAAGTCCATATGTTACAGAGCCATCATAAATTATGTCCCACAACGTATGGTACAAGGGGCACAGGGTTTGCTGTGTATGTGTGTGTGTGTCATCCAGAAATAGGACAACCACCAAGCTAGTCAGACAGCTAGCCAAGGAAACAAATAGCCCTCCTCGCTACCAGGACAGACCTAGTGCTTCCACCGCAGAGCCGGCCACACACTCTGCTCACTGGACGAGTAAGTGCAGCTCTGCCTTTAAGCAATGCAAGTGTTGAAAAGTTAAGAAATAGTTCAAAGCAAAATAAAAAATATATGTAAACTAGCACTGAGAGTATGCACACAAATGAAAAGTCTATTATTCTTATTAAGTTGGGGAGTGGGAAAAACAGCTATATACAACAAAGTATACCGGCCTATTTTGATAATAACTGAGGCCCGTAATAATTATGCACATTTCAGCATATAAAAGCTGACAAGCAAACAAACCATTACCATAAAGGAAGATAATTAAGTAAAAGTAAAATGGATCAAAGGTCTAAGTAATTAAGAAATATGATATGTTCAGGATGCATGATTTCTGTATGTAGGAGAGCAAGATTGCCCAGCATAAGTTTGGCCATTAAAGGTGTGTAAACATGCTAATTCATGATTAAAAAGAGCCATGACAAGGATCCCAATCCATTTTGACTGAAGGCCCTTAATAAGAAACACATATAAAGAACCACTTGAGCATATTTAGTTATGTATTAGCTCAAGTTCCTGAAGATGTACAGTTGCTCCTGTATAGTGCGCATCTCTGACACAGCCTGCGGTGTCTTGTGATCTTGCCCCGGTGTATGATGTCAGAGAAAAGTGCTGCTACCTGACTATCTGTGTCTGTGCTGTTTGTGTGTTTACTAATAAATCATCCCATTACACATCATAAGTAGGCCATCATAATTAATTGGGCGGTCGAGAGAAGCTCTGACAACAAGCCCCCAGCGGTGAGCATGCATACACGGACACACATACACTGTAGTCAGGAGGCGTCACACACACCGGCACTTAAACACTAAAAAAACTATAGTTCAGTGGACATACAAGTAGAACATATGTACATTATGTGAAAAAATACACAAATAAAAAGTACAAAAATATATATTAGTAAAAAGGACTAAACTACAATATAATAATACCTAACTTATGCCACTTGAATTTGGTGCTTCTTTTTGAATTTGTATTAATATTTTTTTACTTATAACAATATTTGAGTGTTTTTGTGTGCAACTGAGATTCTGTGACCAAGCAATTTCCCTTTTGTGGCCTATAAACTATAAGAGATTGTCAAAAAGTATGTCTGTAGAAAATGACTAAATACAGTTGAAGATAACAACCTATACAACGTGTGTTGAATCAATGTCACATCACTGTGTCTGACATCCATACGCATGTATAATCAACCGTCTACCATGTTTCCTAATATGCCGTCTCCCGCATGTGGCCATAACGTCCTATACGCCCTATATAACATTAGTGAAAGAGATAGGGAAGTAGAAAAGTGGGAAAGGTGACCCTGGAAGGAAGAATGAATGACCTCTGATACCCATCTTTAGATCAGAGGAGAAAAAGACACCTGATTGGGCTTTGAATAATTTAAAGGGACATTGTACACTTGTAACCCCACCTCCTCACACTGAGCTAAAATAAACAAATGTTACTCTTGACTTCAGGTGAATGGCTGATTTCACTTCAGTTTTAACTTTTCTAATATGTTATTCATAATGTTATTAGAGATTAGTATGGTCAAGCATAAAAACAGGCTCTTCTGAACAACCATCCAAATCTAATTGTATGATTTTATTCACATCACTATAAGGTATGAAAGATTTCTAAGACTCAGATATGTTCACATATATGGTGATATGATAGTAACTGCAGTTTTTGAATATGCT
>JAVQKC010163198.1:0-16817 GCA_036025475.1 Philypnodon macrostomus
CCTCAACACACCTGTCACATCAGAGTCCTCAACACACCTGTCACATCAGAGTCCTCAACACACCTGTCACATCAGAGTCCTCAACACACCTGTCACATCAGAGTCCTCAACACACCTGCAACCAACTTCAGTGTTCTTGATCCTTTGACACATGGTCCCTTAGTTCCATAAAACTTCATGCTGGCCTGTCCTTGCCTCCCTATGGTCTATTCTGTGACCCAAAACTCAGGGGGGTGATTAGGTTTCTTCCTCCCCTCAGCAGTGGCCCAGACCTTGACAAACTCGTGTTACATAACTGGCCGTGGTGTGTAAACATTTGATATTAGCCTATGTCCTAGGCTGTAGTAGGCTATATTTGGTCAATGTTGTTGCTAGTGCATAGGCTATTGTATGTGCCAAATCCACAACTTCCATATTTACTGGTGATTCTTTTTTTTATTATTATCATTTTTGGCATTTTACAGTAAGCATACACATAGACAACGTTTTAACAAAAGAAAAAAGAAAAGACAAACACTAATCTCATCAATTAAATAAATCAATTACAACCATAATAATTAACTATAATGGTAACCAACATCAACAGAAATCTAATATAAAAAGCACTTTACTATCTCTTTTGGCAATGTAGCTTATTCTTTGTATTGGTCCTCTAAGAAGTAGGCTATGTTGCGTCAAAGTGCCCAGTCTGTCTCAAATTGTACTTGGATGGCGAGGTCTTAAGGCCTAGGGACAGGGGTAAAGTTTCCATACGACCAAAAAGCTGCACAACTCTCAGCCGTTGCACGGCGAGGCTACCTGTGCGGGTTCACTAGTTAACACGCCACACGCACCCTGCTGCAGTGCACATTTCATTTCCGACCCCCGCGTAGTTTTCCTGAAACTGTAGCCTACGCCTACTGAATAAAACATGCTCTGTGTAGAGCCTTGTGATCACCGGAGCCCTTTCAGCTGTATAAGTGGTGAAAGGCGACATAATCTGCCCAGCACAAGATCTGCACCGAGATTGAGGAGTGCATACAACAGAGAAAGACACGCGTTGGGCAAAGACAAAAGGGGCAAAGATGTTAAAACCGCAGCAGCACCGGGACATCCCGCAGGTGTTCGGGAAGCCGTGGTACTGGCAGCGCAGCAGCGCCGTCATGGAGAGCACGCGCAGCCTGGCGCACGTCGTCATGGAGATGCGCGATGAGATCAAGAAGCTGGAGGCCGAGAACCGGGAATTGAAAGGAGACTACAGCCAGCGCTCACACTGGGCTAAAGTGGCCCACACCAGCATAGCCTCCGCGGCGGAGGAGAACCCCTACCTGAACCTGAGGAGGAACGCGTCTGCACCGGCTCTGGAGGGACCATACAACGGTAAGGCATAGGTGTTATCTGATTGGTTAAAATTAATTGACTAGTTGAATGTAGCCTATTACAAAAATAATCTCAGTGCTATAGACCTTTTTAAAGTTTGTAAACAGAAAGTTCTAAATTCCGGAATGGAAGCAACTGGAGGCAAGACCGTAATACATTTTCAATGGAGAAATTTAAAATTAGCCACAAAATATTGCGAATCAAGATGGTTTTGACAAACGACAACCACTCTGCTACATGTAGGTGATGTCAGAGCCTGGATAGGAAACATTAGTGAATGTACCTCACATTGTAGGTTTATTTAATGTACACATTACAATATGTACACATGTACACATGTACACATGTACAGGTAGCATTGGCTGATGGCAAAGTGCCATAAATGTACACACATTTTGAAGACCAGAAATCAACATTTTGTTTGACGTTAACTCACTTTTGCTCCAATTTTGAACATTCCAAATGACAAACATTGTAAAGGGTCTATAGGCATGAAATCCAACTAGATTATAATATCCTCTTGTGTCTAGAGATAGACCCAAATATAGAGAAACATGCTTGTGTTACTAAATGTATGATGAATGTATGTGGTTGTCTATTATTTAATTCCAGAGAACACAGTGATGACAGTGAGGAGGTACTCTGTGGGCTCAGGTCTGTCGGCTGTGTCCATGAGGGAGGGCAGGGTGGACAGGATGAGGAGGGCTGACACTGGATGGGGGAGACTTCAGGAGGAAATCCAACATGGAAGTAGCATTTTTGGAAATTCATCAAGAGTGGACATGGGCAAAGCAAACAACAGACACTCATTACAGGATTATGTCCATAAAAACAGGTATGTGTATCTTATTTTGTAATTGTAAAATGTAGATTATTGTTTTGTGTTTTCACTTTGTAGGGCAAAAGTAAAGACTGTCACTTTTCTACTACCTGTGGATGACATTTACACCAACCGCCCAGTTTTGCCGAGACACCAGGAGGAGCCTGTAAATGAATCAGACTCTATCATCAAAACAGATTCATGAAGATTATGACATTCTTGGGACAAAGCCAAGAAACAACAAAAACTACACATGGGCCCTCATTTAGGTCAGCCTAGATTGGGCTCTTATAGTGGGCAAGCCAGGAGAGCGATTTTATCACACCTGACCACACAAACAGAGGACTCTGGTTACAGGTGTGGGTTTCATCTAGCAGCAGAGGCCGGGTCACCAGTGCTGGGGCTCTGCAGCCAGGATCACATGTCCACTAGACCTGCACACAGGCATCTGATGGCCCCTTTACGCACCCAGGCCATGTGCAACAATCATCATTTATTCATCGTTTTCAAAAAGCGAGTGAGACTGCTTAGTTAAGAGGATGCATATGTTTATAACATGTGCTTAAAGATCTACAGTATTATATGTTTCTATTCGTTACCAAATGTAGTATTTTCTGTTGTATTTTTTAAAATAAAAGAGTCTTTGAAATACATTTAAGTAAAAGATACAGAAGGTGTCATTGAAGTTTAACTTTTAACATGAACAATGTGGGTGAACATGAGAAAACAAATTTATATATATATATATATATATATATATATATATATATATACACACATAGTTTGGGTCAAGTTTGTTGGCAGAATAAATTGCCACTACCTACAGTTGAATCGCATCATTATTTTGTCTTCCCATGTTCACTCACATTGTCCATCTTAAAGGTCCCACTTCAATGACACCTATATAAAATAGTTCCTCTGCAACCCTTGGATGACAATTATTACAAGTTATTAAAATGATCACCAGCAATAACTCATTTTCATCCAAGTCATGGAAAAATATTAAAGGCATTTTCATGATGTGTGTGTGAGTAAAAGTAAAAAAATGTGTATCACATTATTTACAAGTGAGCAGGCAACAAACATTTAAAAGCCCCAGCAATGAAAGTCATATAATGATGATAATTTTATTATCATATGCAAAATTTTTAAATAACTAAAAATCCATGATACAGTAACTCAAAAACATCTGTATCAATGTAAACAACACAGATTTAGTAACGTATTTAAAATAGCAGTGATTTCTTAAAACTCTTGATGCAAAGTAGTTAAATACAGTATTAGGGTTTAAATGGATGTGGTGAGGCACTTCTACACAATTTCTCATTTTCTGCATTTGTCCTTTATGCATTGCTCCCAGTATACAGTGATAAAGTGTCTCACCTGACGTCCCCTGCTGGTAGAAACATGTACTGAAGCTGTAAAAGTTCATAGAAAGTATAGTTTTGTTGCTTTCTGTTTTGTTTAAAGTTTTCACTAAAGGCGACCTTCTGTAGTGTATGGTTCATGTCCGTAGTGACATTTGCAGAGCTTTCATGTCCTGCAGCAGCCTGAGGTTTCTCTTGCTCCTCTCTCCTGGTCTAAGCTTTGCTGCTCCAGTGGGGCGACCTCTGGTGGACACCTTTGTAGTTACTCTTGCCTCATTCTTTTTGACTCGATGTGCATTTGCTTCCTTGAGTAAAGCTTTTATCTAAAAATATCAATGATTTAATGAATTCAAATAAATAAAGACATTTTGCATTATTGAGATTTTTGTTTTACATTCACCCACCTGTGCTTTGTGCTTGTAGAGCTTACTAATCTGCTCTCCTTTATTCTCCATTTTGAGAAGCAGCCGCTCTTGTTCCCTCTGAAGTTCTTTTCTTTCTTGTTTGCCAACGCTCCTCTCCATTTGCCTCAGCAGTTCATCCTGCTCTCTGCAATAAGCATAACATGCATGTGGATTATCTATTTAGAAAAAACTGTCACCCTTATAGAAAGATGAGAATACTTACAAGCTCATGAGGCGTAGCTCCTCTTGTAATGCATGCAGGAGTTCAGATAGTTCTACATCATTTGACAAGGATGAAGAGGAGGAACTTGAACTACACGTCTCTAAGCTATCGGGTTTGTTGGAGAGGACGTGGCTGTTGCAGAGATGAGGCTGGTGACATTTCAGAAGAGACAAAACTGACTGGACATTGGCTCTGACAGAGTGGCTGCCGCCCACAGACTGGATATCATGAAAGAGTGTAAAAAAGAAGGTTGCATAATTAATCTTAATACAAAAACATCGATGTTTTTTTGAATTACCGTTCCAGCAACAAAAGGTACGTCTCTGAGGCTCAGCTTATAGTGTGGCTCTGCAGAAGCTGAATGCTGTAGAGGTTTCTGCCGATGATAAGCAGACATTTATTGAAATGACCCTTAATGGATCTAATCGTATTTTCAAAAAATACCTCACCTGCACTTTTGCTCCAGATCCTTTGTCTTTTGGCTGTTGAGATGAAAGACGAGGAGACACGGACCGCAATAAAATCCTGTTTGTCTCCAAACCTGCCTGGAGCTGACCATGAATAGAATTTAATTAAAAAATTTTCAGCAGTGTTTGACAAAGCCACACAAGCATTTACCAGATTGGCCTTATCTTCGACCAGCTTTCGCTGATGCTCCTCTTCCTGCAGTTTTAAATCTAGCTCACGAATCTTTAACTGAAGAAACACTTACATTGACATATAAGTTTGGAAACATTAACAAATACATTGATGACTATCTATGGGTGATTGTGTACCTCGGCATTATTCTGTGTGTGCGTCAGCCTGATATATTCCTGCTCCAAATGGTCCAGCTTCTCTAAATGGGCAAGCCCTGAATGGGATCCTGCATGCTGGTCAGCAGAACTGGATTTCTCTATTACCTTCTTAAACCAAATAAAACCCAACTATTAAAACACATACTATACACATTCATTTAGAGGACAGTTATTTAATGCTAACCTGCTGTGTAAGGAGGTTGGATTTATCTGTTTTTGCAGTGCGTAGCATCTTTCTCATGTGATCCAGCTGTCGCTCCAGCTTCAAACAGCGAGACTCAGCAGCTGCCAAGTGGGTGATCAACACTGAATATACAAATAATACAATTACAATGATATATCAAACCAATGAAGAAATGCAATTAAAAAACTCTTCATTCTGACCCTGGTTGCAGTTCGATTTGTCGCTTGCTTGACGTCTGATGTTTGTGTGATTATGAATGTCTGTAAATCTCTCACTTGTGTCTGTCACATTACTCCCTGCATCACGAACACTGATCCTCTTGTGGCTTTTGTCCATTTCCAACTTCCTGATCTTCTCTTGGAGATTCCGTAAGGCAGATAAAATTGCTACGAACATGCAACAAGAGATGATCACGGCAAGCGCACAGAATGATATATTAAGTAAGGAACCAAAAGGGCTTACATTACACTGCCTTAACAGGAGAAGCAAAACACATCTACTATTATGTTTTGTTATTTTTATTCATAGTTAAATATGTCACCAGTAAATGAATGAATACAAAAACACAAGATACTTAAATACTACTATATACTATAAATAAATATGTAGATGTCAGTGGAACCAAATCATTGAAGGAGTAAGGCATCATGTTGCACCTGCAGTAACCATGGAGCTGTGCAACACTAACCAATGAGACAGGATCCAATAAACCAGCATTTACCTGCACTGTTGGTCTCTGGGAAGGCCTTGCAGGGTGATGATGCCCTGTATGTCTGTGCTGGGGGTGAGTGATGGACAAGAGTGTTGACGAATGGACGGTGAACAGGATATTCTTGATAAGAATCCTGTGACAGATTATCGCTCACTAACCCACTGGGTGCAGCTTTTAGTGGGCGCAGGTCCTGCAGCAAAACAAACCAACTAAGATTAGCATGTTCCTGTAAAGAAAATCGAAGCGTTGTTCTTAAGCATACGGGATTTAGAAGCGTAAATACACAATACAAAAGTGCACGTCCCCCTATTGACGAATACGTAAATAAACTAGAGGTCTAGATCCGCAGCAAGGTGTAGGAACCGCAGCACAGCAAACCAGTTGTCTATGTTTGATCGTATTTCATATTTACTACCTTTACTTGCATGTCATCAGCTGGAGTTTTTGAAGAAGGGTCCATCGCATTGCAGACAAATCCAGAGTTTTATTCGTTTGAGTTTAGTTAAGCACACAACAGTTAAATTAAGTTTGTGTGTATTAATTTAAGCAAAATTGTGATCCACGCGCGATTACTTTTACGCTATCTATGAGTTCAGGGATACAAACGCAAAAGTGACAAGCAGCTAAACCTCTCAATCTAGGGTTTCAAGAAGGTTGGTTTGATATCTGTCACCCTCTGGCCCGCGAGTGCTTCCTGAGCGCATTATGTATCTGTCGGGATTTCACGGTGTACAAATCGAACCCCTTCTGCACTGTGGCGGAAATGTAGTTTTTAACCACAAAGTCTGCGCTCGCTTGAACGCCAATAAGTCCAAATAAAACTACAACTCCCAGGAACAGATGGATAGTTGCAAGACTTGCCGGGATTTTTGCTGCAAGTTTCCAGCTTCTGGGTATGTCCCAGGGCTTAAAAAAGGAGGCGTGAAAGTAAGCAGTGTTTGTTGTGTTATTGAACATAAATACTTTAAACATGAATTAAACGGACAGTGCTATCAGGCTAATTAATAACCTCGCTTAAACAACTAGCTAAAATGCATGAGTCGCTAACACACTTTCGTTTTTACTCACTCTGACTTCACGTGATAGCATACTTTACAAGACAGTAATTAACAGATGCATTTGGTAAAATAAATAAAACATATACTGTTTCACACACAACATAATACTGCAACACTTGTGCTGTAGAGCCCACTGTTTCTCTTTCTTCATATTTTCTTCTTAATGCTCTTCTTGACAGTAAAATCTGCCACAGCGACAGATTAGCCACTTCGCGATGTCTTCAGAAAACACCATGTAAGTTTTTCTCCTCTAACTGGTTTGTATTGTTCAAATATTATTATTTATAGATTATATTTTGTATGCTGCATAATATTATTCAAATGTAAACCAGCACAAGCGTACTCCATCCGTGTATGTTTTAATTGACATGTTTGAATTTGTTAGGGATGATGAGGATACTTTTAAGATCCTCATTTCAACAGATGTCCACCTGGGTTATCTTGAGAAAGATGCCATACGTGGAAATGACTCTTACACCACACTGAGAGAGATCTTAGAATGTGCAAAGAAACAACAGGTGCATTATGTAAACATTAGGCTCTCATTATGTAATTGAGTAAAGGTTTTGGACATATGAGACCATTTGTGTTATTCCTTTGCTTGTTTTTAGGTGGACTTCATTCTGTTGGGTGGTGATTTGTTCCATGAGAACAAGCCATCTCGCCGCTGCCTTCATTCCTGCATAACTATGCTAAGGCATTACTGTATGGGAGATGCTCCAATTCAATTCAACATTCTCAGTGACCAGACTGTAAACTTCAATACCACAAAGTCAGCCTAGGTTCATTTGTAAGTTCCTAATCGTGCTGTAGTTTTTCTGTTTATAAAGTGTTTTTTGTTAAGGTTTCCTTGGGTTAACTATCAAGATGAAAACCTCAACATCTCAATTCCAGTGTTCAGCATTCATGGTAATCATGATGACCCAACAGGGGTGAGTGTCTATAATGTTTGGCCATATGTTTTGCATTGCAACATTTTAAAAACATTTTTTTCATCAAGGCTGAAGGTTTGTGTGCTTTGGATCTACTAAGTGCTTCAGGTCTTGTGAATCACTTTGGTCACTCTCAGTCAGTGGAAAAGATAGAAATAAGCCCCATCCTCTTGCAGAAAGGGACAACCAAACTAGCCTTGTATGGCCTTGGTAAGAAACTGTGCTTTTATGTGTATTTCTTAAACCTTGTGTTAAACATGCATTTATTATTATTTTGTAACTCTTTGTGTCTGTACAGGGTCCATCCCAGATGAGCGTCTGCACAGAATGTTTGTCAATAACCAGGTAACAATGCTTCGCCCAAAAGAGGACCAAGATGAGTGGTTTAATCTCTTCACCTTGCACCAAAACAGGTCAAATGTGCTTTTACAAGCCGTAGAAATCTGTACTGTAATGTTGATGCAGCAAGAGATTCAATTTTGTTTGTTTCTTTAAGGAGTAAGCATGGACCCACGAACTACATCCCTGAACAGTTTCTTGATGACTTCATCGATCTAGTTGTATGGGGTCATGAGCACGAGTGTTTGATAACACCATCCAGAAACGAGCAGCAACTTTTCTATGTGACGCAGCCCGGCAGCTCTGTAGCAACTTCTCTGTCTCCAGGAGAGGCTACCAAAAAGTACCATTATATATACTCAGACATGATAATGCAAAACATGTTTTACTCTGAATAGAATTTAAAACATTCTACTGTTTCAGACACATAGGCCTGCTCCGTGTCAAGGGTCGCAAAATGAACCTGAAAAAGATACCGCTAAAAACAGTGCGTCAGTTTTTCACCCAAGATGTGGTTTTATCTGACTACCAAGATCTCTTCACACCAGATACCCCCCAAGTCACAAAGAAAGTGGAAAACCTGTGCTATGCTAAAGTAAAAAAAATATTAACATTAGTTTTAATTAGTCCTTATTCCTTTATTGGTTTTGATTGTCTGTTTTTTTATATTTTAGGTCAATGAGATGTTGGAGGAAGCAGAAAGGGAACGGTTAGGGTGTCCAGACACCCCAGAAAAACCTTTGATCAGGCTCAGGGTAAAGCTTTTTATATACTGTTTTACCTCAATGCATTTACTTCCTTCTGATGCATTTACTTGCTGTTACAGGTGGATTACAGTGGAGGATTTGAGGCCTTTAACACTTCTCGTTTCAGTCAGAAGTTTGTCGATCGTGTTGCTAATCCAAAGGACATTATTCACTTTCTGAGGCGGCGTGAGCAAAAGGAGGACATTAAAGGTTAAAAATATTTTTTCAAAAAGATATCATAACAGTTGGACATAATGTTTTTTTCACTTTTATTTTAGATGAAATCAATGTTGACTATAACAGACTAGTGAAAAATGCTGCTGCTGAGGGACTTCGAGTGGAAGATTTGGTTAAAAAATATTTTGAGGCAGCTGAACAGGTATTCACACCTGATTTTATAGTAGACCTTTTTGAATTTTTCTATTTGAATGTTTTTGTTTTATTTTTCTAATAGACTGTACAGCTATCCCTGCTGACTGAGCAGGGCATGGGAAAGGCAATCCAGGAATTTGTAGACAAAGATGAAAAGGATGCAATAGAGGAGCTCATTTCATATCAGCTTGAGAAGACACAGCGACACCTTCAGTCCAGAGGGGTAACTACAGAACATGACATTGATGCAGAGGTGACGTCCGCTTTGTGCTGTATGTAAATAGGTAGCGCACCCTTTTATGGTTGTGTCAATGTAAAGATGTTTTTTTACAGATTAAGAAATTCAGAGATTCTAAAAAGAACACAACAGAGGAAGAAAATGACATCAAAGAAGTGAGTCCGGATTATTTAAGCGCCTTAGTATTTTTGCACGAAGCCTGTTTATCCCCAGTTTTGAATGCAAGAACAAAAAACTGTACATACATACAGAATGTATTTGAATTTGCTTATAAACATTTATAAATCCAACAGGCTATAAACAGGGCGAAAGCTCACCGCCTGGAACGTGGGGATGACCCTGTCAAGCCTATGTTTGATGGTGATGTTGCCATGGACTCCGATGAAGGTGCAGACCCCTTCCCACCCCCAACGAAGGGCCGAGGGCGTGGAGCTGGCAGGGGGAGAGGTGGTCGTGGAAGAGGGCGAGGTAGGTCAAAGCAATTGTAGACTGCTTTATCAAACATGTATAGAGTGTGTGAGCATTTACTGTTGAAATACTATTGTGCTTTTATTTTTCAGGTGCAGCTGCTTCTGAACCAAAGCCTGCAGGTCGTGCCCGTGGTCAGAAGGCTACCACCTCTACACAAAGTAGAAGCATTATGCAAGGTACAAAAGAAGAGAAACTAATGTGGTGGTTCTTTTGTTGAAATGAATCGGTTATTTATATTCTTGCACGTATTCTCAATTTAGCTTTCGACTCTACTGTGTCTTTCTCTGCAGCATTTCAAGCTACATCGTCTCAACAATCATCGCGGGCTGGGGGAAGCTCTTCTTTTGCTGCTGATGAAGTGAGATAGACAAACACCTGCACACATAAACTAAAAAACCCACATGTGTTTCTCTTTTTAATGTTCTACCCTTGATCATTCTCTAGATCAGCATAGAAGATTCAGATGAGGATATATCTGTCACAAAAGCTAAAAAATCCACCTCAAAGTGAGTGTTTTATAACGTGTTTTATTTCAATATCGACTCGTATTTCTACTTGTATATATAATGTGTCTTGTCAATCTATTTTAGAAAAGTCACTTCAGCTTTTGCTAAATACAGCAACCAGTCCCAAAGCCAGAGCCAGTCATCTAAAGGGGTTTTCTTTGAAAACAGCGATGATGAGGAGGATGTAAGTGAAAGTCTCATTGAACTAAATTGAAGATGCACTGAATTCACATTGATTTCCACAAAAACATGTTTTACTGCCTAAAAATAATTCATTTCTTTCCTATTGTAGGATAATCCCTTTAAAGGATCAAAGTACAGAGGGAAAAGATAAACAGAAGTGCTGTCATTACATGTGGATGCTGTTAAGTCCACATACATGCATGTACACATACATGCATGTACTTCCAGAAAATGTGCTCTTTAACAACCTCCTCTGTAATAACTTTGTGTTTCCATAATAAAAAATATATATTTCAAACATTAGTTTATTAATTCAGACAAGGCACATCAAAATACAACAATTATCACAAGAAATGCATTTTTGTATTTACAGTTTTCAAAATATCAAAACATTTGCAATTGCAAATACATGTAAACCAAAAACATGTCTGGCCGTTTATAACAGTTTTGTAATATACTGTACAATTCCATTTAGAAATCATTAATTAATGCACAGCATATGCATAATTTCCCTCCGATGTCCTCTTTAACTTAAATATTCAGTGCATGTCACTGACTCAAGTCAATATATACAATATAATAAAAAGTCTAAAATATCAGTGCATAGAAAATGCTTGAACAAGCTCTACAATCAGGTAACTCATGACCCACTTAAAGTGCTTAGGTACATAAATCAATCTGTGGTTAAAGGTGCATTAAGCCATACATTATAGCACCATTCAGAATACCTGGCTTTTGCATCAAAGATGCATGTTGGAATTTGGGCACAGGATCACTTATGTTGCTCTGCCTTTATATCAAAGCAGATAGAAGTGGTTTTGGCATTATATAATCATTTGAAATAGTTTTAAAACCCCATATTTTACATGAAAAGTTCAACAAGAGTGTTCAGAAGACAACACAATGCAATATTCTGGTCCCCTGAGATGTTGTTAAATGTGTGTCTTAAATATGTCTTTATATGGACTTGTGTTAAACAGTTCATTTGTTTCCTGCGACTCTTTCATCCAATTCCAGGAAACATCTTATCAGGATTGTCTACCGTTGTTTCACATTGCAATGGACAAATGCAAGGGACATATAGAGGTAATCAGGGATTTTTCTACAAAAGATGAGAAAAACAGGGGATTAGTGACACTGTTCATGTGTACAATAATCTCTTTATAGCTGCACTTATTTTACATGTATGTTTTTTGGTTAAATATCTATATTATATATCTATATTATTAATTTTAAATCAATCGGTCTTTTCCTCACATGTATACAGTGAAACATTGTAATATACCTCTATCACTGTGTTGATCCAGTTCAGCATTTCTTCCACATTGCAGTATACGCCTGGTCTTCCCTTCCTGGCACAGCCCACACCCCAACTCACAATCCCACTCAGATAATTACGATTGGATGTGTGCACCAAAGGGCCCCCACTGTCCCCCTGGAAATAAAGAGGGAACATGTTTGGCATACTTTGGTGAAACTATAAAAAGGGGGACAAAGCATATGCAGTGGTTTTGTACCTGGCATGCATCCACACCACCTTCCAGAAGGCCAGCGCACAGCATCCTGTCAGTTATGGCACTACCATAAATAGTAGGACTGGAACATTTGGCCCGATCTATTAGAGGAATTGAGGCCTGCTGTAGTCTGGTAGAAACCTTGCCTGAAAAATTGAAAACATGTTAGCCACAGGCAGCACTGCAGATAACACAGAAGTCAAAGTTAATGACAGGCACCATTTTCCTCCAGGTAACCCCAGCCCGTCACATGCATTATGTCTCCATCGCTGAGGCCGAAAGCTGTTGGTGGCAGGCACACTGGCTTCTGGGTTACTGTGGAATGGTCAAATGATTATGTAGCATAATATATGTGATTTTTATAGGTCAATCTTTATGTTTACAAATGATAGTTCTGTTACATAAAACCGCCACAAGAGGGCAGTGTAGGAAAAATTATAACCCACTCTTTCATAGTTTTAGCCAAACAAGTCCATGTCTAAACTTACAAGTGATTTACAATATTACCTCCAACAGAGATTGGGCTGTAGAATCTCATAAGTGCAATATCGTAGTCATTGCGGGCTTCGGTGTATTGACCATTGATTATGATCCTGTCCACGGAGGAGCCTCCCAATGCGCCAAGGTAAGTGTGGCCTGACACCACTTTCCAGCGACTTAGCTCCTTTTTACTTCTGCAATAGACATGAAACAGGAAGTCAGTCGTTGTGCTGAGTGTATGGATTTACACCGAATAATACAATTTACTGACCCAGAAAAACAGTGGGCGGCTGTGACCACCCATCGTGGGGCCACTAGCGCCCCCCCACACGTGTGCTGCCCGCCTTGCTGTAGGCTGACCTGCCATGGCCAGTCTTCAATGTCCGCATCTAACCCTCCAACAATACGCTCTCGAGAGTCAATTTGGCCACAGTCTGAAATAAAAAAATCTTTGTATTATTCTCAGAACTTGATAGAGTGTGCAAAAATGTAAGCTCAGTCAAAAAAGACAGTGTAGTCTCAAGCAAAAGGCAAATTTGGTGAAAAAAATACTGAATAAGCCTACTCTTTGTACAATGTACACTTGAATTAGTCTACCAAGGAAAGATCTGTAATCTCAAGTATCTATTAACTAAAAATCAAAGTATCTAGCTAGTCGTGAGACTATCCCAACCCACTCAACTCATTATTACTCAAATCTAGTTACTATGAAATGTAGGACGATTGGACATGTATTGGCTTGTCAGTGTGAAACTGGTTTTAAGGCTGCATCAGAATGTCATCATCTCACTCCACCCACTCCCATTCTCACCTGAACATGACAGAGCCACCACAGAGCCAGATGAGCACACGCTGCTGTTGATGAGAACGTTCAAACAGTTACATTAATTAACTATTCAGTTAGTTAATAGACTGGAATACACATAGAATCAACAAACAGCTGTTGGCAGACTTGTTCATAGACCAAATGAAAACTGAAACTCTGGACTTTTCTGCTTTTCAGGAACAAAAACTGACATTTGGCTACAGTAGAAAAAAATTACTTGGCATTTTTACTTTTTGATTTCTACTTGTTAAGGGGAAAGTACTGTGAATGTAAAGTCCACCATCTTTAAAGCTATTACTAATAGGTCTAAAAGCTGTAAGTAAAAGTCATCTCTTACCGGTCAAGTGTAGCCTGATGAACAGGGATTTTTGAAGAGCCAGGCCTGACAGCTGTAAATGGACCCGTTCTATACAGGGCTAGTAGAGAATCCACTGGGACAATACTGCTTTGTGGTTTACTGTGGCACACAAACGGAAATAAATAGTGATAATGATAGTGGTTATAAGATTAGTTAATTAAGGTATATGAGAAAAACAGATACCAAACATTTCAAACTCAATATTATTTCAATGTTTTGATGCACTTTTAATTAGACAGATACTTAATACTTTGTCGATAAACTCTGTAGGAAACTTCAAAATGGGGCCTGAAATGATGCCAAAGTATTGTCACAACACATTGGCCTTCTACTCACTATGTGTATCCCAGTTGTTGACATGCTGTTTGTGTGTGTTCTGGAGTCCAGCCGTCACTACACACACTCCTCCATCCAGACTTTGTGCTGAACACCTGCAGTACGCTCTTATTTGACATCAGCCGCACTGAGGAAAATACAAAACAATGGAAGGTGAGCTTTCTGTTCACTCCAGTGACTCAGCTGTAAAGAGCACGTAGCATGTCGTACCTGGAAATGTGCTATTGACTGTAAAATGTGACACACAGGTAACTTCATCCTCTCCTCCCGCACAGTCGTCTTTCCCATCACAGGCTTGGGCGATGGGGATGAACTTGACTGAACGCTTGCAAAAAAAGTACTTACTGTCGATCAGCACCTTAACTGCGATAGGAAACAACAAAAAAACAATTACTAGAAGTGTGAAATAACACTCAACTGACATGAAATCCATTGTTGTCAAACTGGTTTAGTAGATCCTGTGGCTTACGGAAATATGCCGCTGTTGCCAGAATAGCGAGAATTATCACCACCAAAATGACGGTGACAAGCACTTTCTTCCTCTTAGGTGCCTTTTGGGGTTTTGGGGTGTTTGTAGCCGTCATGGGCCTTCTGTGACGGCCTGGTCTGGGAACTAGAAACAAATTAAAAAATATGAAAACAGGAAAAGCTAATACTATTGTGTCAGCTCGTCCTCACATGTATAAAAACAACTGGGTCTTTACCTGGCTGTCTGTTAGGATTCAGTGGTCTAGTGCTTTCTTCTGGCAGCGGGGCAGTTATCTGACAAGGAGGAAGACACAAAACATAAATGAACCAAAGTGTTGACATACACAACGGAGTCATACGAGTTTTGATTGTGTCATTATTTTTGTTAGTGTTGTTGCTTGTATCAAAGTGTACGCCATTTTACAAAGTCATTCATACATGTTATCCCCAAACAATACATTGACTTCATTTACACACACCTGAATTACATGGTACATTTACAGAGAATCTTCGCAAACCCATGACCTCATGTCACATAGTGTTTATGTCTGTTCTCTGTGTGTCGTGAGACGTGTCCGCCCTAAAAACCACTAGAGCCGCACTATTTTTGGCACCTATCATCCTATTATTACTTTGGACTTTGTAGTTATGACTGTAAAATGCTCAGACTGAAAATACTTCAGTGTGAATATGTACCATAAAAGATAACTTAGGTGTCTATCACACCTATCATAGGTCATTCAGATGTATTAAAGAGCAATAATAACTGACGTCTCCTGGTAGCTGAATGTTGTAAACACCACAAGTACCAGGGACTTATTTTCAGTTTATTCCAGTTCTGTGTTTTACCACATTGTTAACGGTGAAAACACATCCTGGCCACAAACCTAATACTTAGTGTAGGTGTATGATAGCTCTGAAAATAAAAAGGTCAAGTGAATCATACAACTAGCCAAATGTACTTCTGCTTGTAGAGGTATATAAGACGTATACTATTTTCAGGTACACACAGACATATGGTTAGATTGAGATTGGCCTGCATAAGAGAGCTAATTTGGATTGCACAACAGTGAGAACAGTCAAACATAAAATGAACTGTATAACATATATTTCCCCAACAGTACACTTGAACACAAAAGCATTGCAAAAGCTTTGGTATATGTAGGTGATTGATCCACGGGACGGCAGTGGTGCAGAAGGTAGGTGTTCGCCCTGCAACCAGAGGGTCCCCGTACCCTGGGCAAAACACTTGAATGAATGTGGTTGTGTGATTTGGTGGTCGTAGGGTGTAGGTCTGTTAGACTGCCCCAGGGCAGCTGTGACTAGATAAGTAGCTTACTACCACCACTGTATGGAGTGAAGGAATAATGCAATTGTAAAGTGTCTTTGGGTGTCCTGAAAAGTACTATGGATTATTCTTATTAAATTGTTCTGTGTTCTTGTAAGGTGAAGCCTTAGTGTGGTAATTATTTTGTTTTTGCATTGGTTTCAGTTACATTTAGTGCTAACAGCTAATTATTTATAAATAATAATGAATAAACTGTATTTGTCCTTGTTGACCTGTGAGTCAGAGCTAACATAATGATTAAAACAACTGTGTAGATGAGTACATATGTTGATTAAATTTAACTTTAGACATTTTACAATTTACATAGGTATTATCTCTTTCTCCCAAAACACACAGAGAAAGATTATTGTACAAACCAGGAAGTTAAAATACATGAATGTTTACAGTGTCAAGATATCTTTTCAAAAATGCACTGATATTATTGATGAAAACAACAGTTTAAAAACCCTATATGAACTGCACAAACCTCTATAGCCCTCCATACATTTTTAATTAGTATCTCCAGACATATACACAGTGGGGTTTGGTCATAGCCTTTACCACAGTTTCAGTCTCAATTAGCCTTTTTCTCACTGTTAGCCTTTCAGCACCACAGAGCAAACATCCAGTCCCAGGAGGCTTCACCCCTATTTTTATCACATTAAATAAACTCATAATCATGTAGGGTATCTACGCTCGATGTTACGTTAGCTTAATATTTAAATTAAAACAGATACGTAATAAATACACCATACAACATATATATATATGTACACTGTAGTAAAACAGTGAGTCTA
>JAVQKC010163200.1:0-18728 GCA_036025475.1 Philypnodon macrostomus
TGATTGGTGTTCGGTGGTGGTCAGAGGGGCCGTAGGCGCAAACTGGCAGCCACGCTTCCGTCAGTGTGCCCCAGGGCAGCTGTGGCTACATAGTAGCTTACCACCATCAGGTGTGACTGCGGAGTGATTGAAGAATACAAAATATGTAAAGTGCTTTGGGTGTCCTAATAAAGCGCTATAAAAAAAACTATTTATTATTATTATTATTGTTGTTATTATTATTATTATTATTATTATTGTTGTTATTATTATTAATAACTTATCCCTATGAGTTAATTCAAATATATGCCTATAATTTGAAGGTTATGGCAGGGTGAGCTGAAGCTGCATTAGAAACCTATTTATATGTGTGTGAAATGTGAATTGTAAAGGCTGTAAATACCTCTCCTGGAGATAAACATGTTTTCAACCAAACCATTTCTGTATATCTCAGAATGTGTGTGACCATAAACACCCCCGGACACGTATAAACAAGTTTATATGAGCCGGGGCAAAACGATGGTTTGATAAATGTAGAAAAGAGCCAGTTGCAAAAAAGTCAAATGTGGGAATGTAGTGACTATTGGAGCTCTACCGGTCGAGTTTATTCTCTTTCCCTCAAATGTTTAGGGTGTGTAAAAACAGACTGGGGCCTAATGGAGTGAGTGGGGGGAGGAAACCTGAGAGAATAAACAGAAGAAAGAGGCAAGGTGTTTCGTTGGGCCTGCTCTGAATATTTGTGTTATTGTAAGGGCCGGTGTTCCCTCATTTACTGCCAGTTTTAGGTTTTGAGGTCTCCCCCATAATCACCAAAGGTGAGTGTGAATGGGGGCCCTAAGGGGAGGAGAGGACTGACAGCTCCACAGAAAAGGAGACTGGCAGTTTGTCAATGGCTGAAAAAGACACAGAGAAAAGACTTGAGCGATGGTGGTCTGTGGTGAGGGAGAGTGGTCAGGATGGGGTCTGGAGTAAAAAGCTGGGAAGTCAAAACCATGCAATCTCTACATACAAAGTTAAATGTGTGTGTAATGGGATATATTTCACAGGCTGCCACATGCACCCTTTTTTATTGGTGGTTTCTGATTATCTTATAAGCATAGTTGAGCTTTTCTATTTCATGTATTTGCCCCAAGATGCAAATCTCTATTGGAAACCATGTCATCACAAATCTCAACAAGGACTTTATATATATAGAAGCAGACAGAAGACACAAACAAAATCAACTATTTACTTAGTTGAAAATGGGGTCTGTTAAAGTCCCACCTTAATCAAGTCTATCTCTTTCCACTCATGAGCTACTTTACTGGGAACACTTTGAACCTAATAAAGTGGCCCCAGTGTGGTGTTCCCCTGCACCAGACTGGTCTCACAAGGGGGCTGCTTGAGTTACTGTTGTTTTTAACATCTCTAACTAGTCTGGCCATTCTCAACTGACCTCTCGAACCATTTTCAGTGCCACATAACTTGCTGCTCACTGGACAGTTTTTTAACTTTACAGTCCATTCACCCTACAAAATATTTAAAAAAAACCCTGACAAACTCAAACTCACATCTCAAACCTCTAAATTCTGATGCAGCAGGATTGTCACTGAGCTGCTGATTTCTAGATCAGGTTTAGATCTGAGCACTATATCTTTACCCCTCAACATTTATACTGCAAAATGGATGGGTGGTTTTCATTCTTTTTACTGCTATGAAATGATTGTTAATCCCTCAGTCGACAGTGAAAGTACATGTTGAAAGATTGACTAGCTGCCCGTCAGTGTTCAGAGAATAAGAAAGCCTAATGGATAGCAGGAGCGTGCAGGTGAAGGCTGCTGAAAGACTGCGTCTGGTGTTTTTGTACGGGAGCTGTGAACGTTATAGATGTGTTTTACTGGAGCAGGCCACAAATGAGGGTGTGGGGGGTGGGAAGAGAAGTGAATACCAAGGAACTATGAGCTTTGTTGTGTGCACACGTAGAAACATAAACACATGCCTATGGCCTGATCACACAGAGCATGCTTATGTGAAATACAAACAGCCAGAGGAAGACTGAGTTACGAGGAGGAACAGATAATGTGGTGAGAGAGAGACCGTTTACCACTTTTCAGTCAGAATAACATAGGAGACATCTTCATCCTAAAGGTGTAGTCCATAAGTTTTCTAAAAGTTACAAATAAAAATGTACTTAAAATGACCCATCTGGCTGTTCTATGATGTAAAGTAGATCATCTGTAGTCTGTACATGCCAGGGCGGGACTAAAGTAAAGATTACCTACTTTACATTATAGACAGGGTCAGAAACTTACAGACTACTCCTAATGCTCAGCCTGCTATAGGAACAATATAGCATAAATGTCATTTTTGGATGATTTTTACTCTTCTATTTTTTTACATTTACCATTATATATTCAGAAAATGTGTTCTCAAACTAGTTTCATGTTGCTCTGATCTTCACCATCATTTCTATTGTAACAACAAGTGTTCATATGAATAAAAATGGGAAAATAAATGTAATAAGTATTAAGATGAACATTAGATTGAATGTACATCAAATTTGTAGTAGAAAACATTTAGAGTTGATAGCAGTAGTCTTCTATAAAACAATAAATAATATATAATCTAACTGAAATCGTGATGAAATTATGATCTTGTCTTAATAAAATTGTCATATGATACTTTTACCATATTGCCAACCCCTAGTTAGACCTAATTCAGACTTGATTTAGACCTGATTTAGACCAGATTTAGACCTGGTTTAGACCTGATTTAGACCTGATTTAGACTTGGTTTAGACCTGATTTAGACCTGGTTTAGACCTGATTTAGACCTGATTTAGACCTGGTTTAGACCTGATTTAGACCTGATTTAAACCTGGTTTAGACCTGATTTAGACCTGATTTAGACCTGATTTAGACCTGATTTAGACCTGGTTTAGACCTGATTTAGACCTGATTTAGACCTGGTTTAGACCGGATTTAGACCTGATTTAGACCTGATTTAAACCTGATTTAGACCTGATCTAGACCTTATTTAGAGCTGATTTAGACCTGGTTTAGACCTGATTTAGACCTGATTTAGACCTGATTTAGACCTGATTTAGACCGGATTTAGACCTGATTTAGACCTGATTTAAACCTGATTTAGACCTGATTTAGACCTGATTTAGACCTGATTTAGACCTGATTTAGACCTGATTTAGACCTGATTTAGACCTGGTGTGAACCTATTCTAGTCTGGGGAGGAACTGACTGAGAAGAGGAGGAAACCTTTCACCACATCTCAAGTGAGAAAAGCTCCGGCAACATGTCATCTTTATTCTTTACGCCTCTACAAGTCTGTTCAGAGCCACGTACAGGTTAAGGCTAGCCGGTCATTCCTCAAGCATTATTAGAACTTCACACAAGTTAAACGACTGACCAGTGAAGCCAATAGTCCCATAAATCATCATCAGCACCGCTAATCTCTGTTTGCACACACACATCCGTGACATAGATGGATACATGCGTGTGTATGTTCACGTATGTATTTGTCCTGTGTAATTAACATTCTTGTGGGTATCTTGTGACTGAGGCAGTGCCGGCGTTTTGCGGGGCACCGACCGGGCCACAGCCTTGACCCCAATGGGAAGTGAAAAGTCCTCTAGAGGAAACGCCGCTCATCCATCAACGCAAACACAAAAGAGACCAAAGGAAAGGGCTGAGAAACTGTATGTGGAGATACTGAAGTGGAAAATAACTTGACTAGTGTACAAAACAGGAACAAATCAGATTAAATCACTGAGGAAATCAGAACTTTCAGTGTTAATCCGGGGATTAACCTATATTCCCCTTGACCAGTGTTTCCTGTAGTTATTTTAATGCTTTTTTAGGGACACACTTCCCCTTCAGTGTCCTTTTGATGCTGCAGCAGAACCATGTTTTCCTGTAGGGCAGTTTTAATGGTTAGTACATTTCGTAAATCACAAAGGCTGCAATTTTTATAATATCCTCTGCACAAATCAGAAGATATGTGAAAAACCCTTATCGGTTTAACCTCTGCAAACAGGTTCTGAGAGGCCTGTGATTCTTGTGGAAGTTCTTATTTGATTTTAGTCTCCTTTCAAGTCCTAATGCTTCCAGACTTCCTTATAACGTAAATCTAAACGCAATATTTGTCATAAAAATCACTTTTAGATATTTTTTCACAATCCTGCAGCCCTATTTTTGAGTCCAAATCTGTCAGTCAACTTTTGTGTGTGTGGAATCCACTCTCCTAGTTTATACTTAAAATGGAAGCACAAGAACAAGGAAATATTTTTCACATCAACACGGTAGTGATGGAATGATTGTGCCAACAGCCGCTGTAAACGCATGAGTTGATTTCCAATTTTGGGCTCATATTTTAAACCCCAGAAACTAATTTGTGTTCTGGCATCTGAATTATTGTGACCATAAATTCCATCAACTATTCATTAAGTGTTTTGGCATATCTCATCTAACAGGCATGAGGAGGACGAGTGAACAATAGCACTTTTATTGTTTCTGTTGCCAACATGCTCTGAACACAAATAAAAACTGTAACAATCATGGATCTAACTAAACAGACAGGTAAGAGCCTCCTGCAGTTGGTCAGGTCTAGGTTTAGCAAAATTATATGACCAATGAATGAGGTCAGCTGACTACATTATTCCATCAATGGATTTTTTTCTTTCCTGATGGCACGGGCATATTCCAAGATAAGACAATGCCAGGACTCATTGGGCTCAAATTGGTGAAAAGTGATTCAGGGAACAAAATTTTCACACATAGATTGGCCACCACAGAGTCCAGACGTTAAACCCATTGAGAATAATAATAATAATATTGCATTAGTTTTATACAGCGCTTTTCTTAAGACTCAAAGACGCTTTACATGACATTATTCATTCACTCCACAGTCACACCTGTGCTGGATAAGGCTTTGCACAGTGGTCCGAAGATCATGGTGAAATATTCAATGGAAATATGTCAAAACAATGCTACTGTGTCTGAGTGTCTTTTTTGACAGGCGGTATATTAGTAAATTACCCGGAAACAGACAGGTTCGTGGGAGCGGAGAGAGCCGTCAGATGAAAGGAGGTTTGAAAGGAAATTGGTGCACACGGGAGCTAGGGTCCATAATGAACCAGGCCTTAGTAACAGGCGCCTATGTGCACTTGTTAAAAAGTCATATAGGTTTGAACATGTGGCACATCTGGGTGTGTTTGTCACATCCTGAATCCAGCCAGCCTCTACACAGTCATTACAGTGAGCATTGACTTTGTGCCGATAGCAATTATAATATATTACAGATTGTGGTTGGATCATCTGCCTCTCACTATAGCAGCCTGAAGACATGTCTGAGAGGTTACAACATACACGTCATCTCACATTTCTGAAGTGAGGAAGGGAATCAATGAGTCTGTCTGCAAAACAAAAACAGGTCCAAGATCTTCTCTTATCTTTTATGGTGAACTCTGTTAACAGTGACAGCAACTGGGAAGAATAATATACAAGCTAGTGCATATATAAAAATCCTCTTCAGTATTATGTTGGCAAAGGTAACATCTATGGTCCAAAGTTGAAATTACTGGGAAGGGATGTCAGACCCATTTTATTAAGTCAGTGTATATACCTGCAAGCTATTACAACTCCACGTTTAAATTTGATGACTCTTTGATAATGTATGTTTGATAATGTAATTTGGTCAGATGATAATTATCTACTATTTCTTCATGAAGACAAGCAGAATATTCACCACGTTTTTAGAGTCAAGTTGAAAGATTCAACATCAATATTTGTCTTCCTAATACCATGCCTGCACACAAAACATGGAATCCAGGAAATTCAATGTCAACAGCAGAAGAATTTCATTATGGGGTTACACATAGCACAGAGAGGAGTTGCCTTTTGAGTGAATGTCTCAGACAAGGGCTGTATCTTTGTGTGGAGTGTCTGTACTTGTGACTGTGAGGCCGCTTCTTCTCATGTTGCACCTTTCCCTCCCTCTCCCCTGACAGAATAACTTCTCCTCCTGTTACACTCAGCACAAACACTCACCAGTTTTCCGTGAATCCCTGTCTTCCTCCGGCACATCCCTCTATCCCGCTCTCTCTATTGTTACTGTGTTCACTCCAACAACAGCTCTCTCCTGGACTTTAAAAACGTCTTGTGTAAAAATAGTGCTCTCTTTCACCACTATTTTACTGCATCCCTTTCTCCCATTGGCTGGTACTAACACACACATTGTGCATATAGGGCTTAAAATCAACCCTAGCCAACCTGACAGATAAAGGTGGATCTTAATTTTGGCTAGTAACATTTTCTCTCCAATTTCACTAGTTTCATTTATACATAGCTTCAATGTAGGCATGTAAATAATATATATATTATGATTATCTAACACAAAATATACATATAAAATAAACATTCAAAAAATGTCTAAACCAGAACTTTCAGCACATTAAATTCAACTTTAAACTATACTATACTACTGCAGTACATTTTCCTACAGGGACAAGAAAAAAGCCATTAAACAATTAAGCAGTGGCTAGTGAAAATACTAAATGGCCGGTAGTAACATGCATACAATTCACTTTTAGCCCCACTCATTTCCTCTGCACACAGAGGCATGTGCTCTTGTGATGGGCCTCAGGCAGCCTGTGTTATGACAAACACACCTAATAGATAATAGGATGTGTCACAGTCAGTCTGCCTCACTCCCTCAATTACACCCCAAAACAGTAAAAGCAAGCCCGGGCAACTCCTGCCTTCAACTGCATTAAAGCCTGCGTTTAAGGAATGACAACAACTGTGTAAATAAGTGTAGATGAAAAATGGCCCGACAGGAACAAACAGGAGGAAAACGTCAGTGTGAAACAGGCAACACCTTCTACATCAAAATGTAGTTTCATAACCATTCAGTGACCCTTAAAGTATGATGTTATGATCTTTGACCATTACAAAACATACACAATGTTGCTGTAATAGGATTTATCATTTTCTATCAATAAGCAAATGCAACATCCAAACTCTCCAAACACATATTTCTTATCTAAAATTACTTGTCCAGTTTTGTCTGTGGAAGTTCAGTTGATTATTCTGAAAATCTATCTTTGTATTTGAGTTTTTTGTCTTCAAATCAATAGAAATGTGCAAAACGCATTAATCGTAGCAATATTCAGAGGTTAGTGAGAGGTAAATATGTAAACCAAAGTCAGGCTGAGCCGTCACAGGACTTCTATTACCACTGCTGGCACAGTGTGGCCATGTGTGCTGCCAGCTCCTAAATCTGTTTTAACACGGGGCCTATCACACAGACAGAGCAAGAGGCGATCAAAGAACAGAGAAGGGTTACTCCTGCCAAATTATCTTCAAGTCAAGGGTCCACAAGTGTCCCCTTCCACTTAATGAGGGCCAGCCGTGGACATTAAGTGTCAGAAAGGAAATGTAGAAGTACCAAAATGTGTGCTATATCTGTTATCATCTGCCCTAGCTAGCATCACTCAAGATTAACCTGCTTCAAGTGCCCCACTGGAGACAACAGCAGCCACAAGTCGAGTATTTTTATCCCTGTGATCAAATTTTAGCGCGACCCAAGCATCAAGTTTCTGTTTATTCAATGATGCCCTCTATACAAACACGCAGCGGGTTTATGGCACTTAAAACAGAATCAAACATTTGCAACCCTATTTTGGTATTACTTACTGTACCTATCATTAGAGAAACCCAAGGGTAGAATGTAAAAAGGTTATGACTTGTAAACTAAATCAGGAAGCTGTTATTTGATTCCCGGAGCTAAAACTGGATTTAATTCAGGCTGAAATCTGTAACTTTACCATATGTTGTTTTCCAGAAAGCCTCTGATTGATTTACGTCTGAGACTAAGTAAAGATAGAGGACGGTTGCAATAAAGTCTGCAGTTAATCTAAAGCAGGCGCAACAAAAAAGAGGAAAGTGTCCACGTTTTCAACAAACAGGCTCACATGTTACTCGGAAGGGAGATCTGCATTTGAAAGATGATAGAGATAGCTGTTAGCAGGGTAACTCAAAGGTAACTGGAGGATAAGGTCAGTAATCGATGAATGAAGATATCCAGTTAGGTAAGAAATAATTAATTGGATTCTTTTCATCTGTATTTCAATGTATAGAGCATTTACTAGAGATGCACTGATCCCAATACTAACCCCAAAAAAAGGCATAGACAGACTAGACTAGAGAATAAAATAAGGGTGGATCGGTGCTAATATCCAATGCCAGTATCGGTGGATATGGAGCATTTACCCCGGAACTAAAAGAGTTCTGGGTCCATTTAGGTCCAGGAGCAATATACCTTTACCATTGCAAGATTGAGAGGGCTTCTGTGCAGAGGTCTGTGCTTCGTTACTCAAGAAAGCCCCAGTGTTTTATTAGCGTGGGCGTACTCTGAAAATACCCAGACAACATCAATGTATTATTCAGCTAAACACAATGATTTATTATATAGCCAGAAAACCATTACCTTGCCCTTAGCGTACTCCCGAATCCAAAATCTAATTGGGTGAAATCAAGCGTTGCATTCCTATGAAACCTGAGTTACCTCCTTCGGTTCTCACCTGTGTGCTTGGTACGTTTAGCCTGCATGATATTAAAGCCTCTCTGTCTGCTTCACTTGGCAACATCTAGACTCACTTCACAACTAATCAAGCCCTCACCGCGCAGCCCTGAGAAGTATGAAGCCAGTTGTCACCCCAGTCATCGCTTCAGGGTTTGTGGAGATCATAATTATGTGTGAAGTGGCACAACAGAGGTGCGTATTCTGGTACACACATGAAGTTTCCATTAAAGTGCCCAAAGACAAGGCTCCTTAGAAAATAACAGACAAACACTAGCATTGGTAGACACATAGAAATAACGAATCTAGCATGAATCTACATTACAATATTAAAGCCAAGTAGTAATACGTGGACTAGCTGCCTTTACAGAAACATCAAATCAGAGTGTGTGGGCTGCCACTCCACTCAAAAACTCAACTGCTATTGGCCAATGTGTTAACCCACACACTCTGATTTGATGTTGCTGCAAAGGCCAGGGGAGGGACTAAAGAAAAAATAATAATCACCTAATGTAATAACCTAAGGTACATCATAGAACCAGGTCAGATTGTTTTGGGGATTCTTTTGATAAACTTCTGGACTACAGCTTTAAAGAATAAAATCATAACTTTATTTCAGTGGTTTTAAAATCGTACCTGTGAAAAGCACCTGCGGTATTCCCTCTCCGGTCCGGAACATCTGTAGACCACTCTGCCTCCTTCTCGGCCTGCTTCCGCTCCCAAATATGGGACGTTAGGATGCTGTAGTGGATAGACGTTCCCGGTGGGTGGTGGGCGCTCCCTGTCCCAGTGATGGTTGGGTCGGTGAAGGGGCGGGGAGTAGGGCGACCCAGGTGAGTTTGGGTGTGACTGAGGCGGGCCGGGGGGAGGTGGTGCAGTGACGGTGTTCCAGTCAAACCGTCTGTGGGACGATGGAGAAGAGGAACGAGTAAGATGAGAGTAAGATGGGACCCGCCCCCTGGAGCTGGAGGCCTGTCGAACCACATGGCGATGGGGTTGCCGGGTGGTGGTGGTTGTCATGGGCGGCTCCTCTGTTGCAGGTTCCACTGTGTTTTCCTGGTGACTCTCATTTTCCACTTCCTCTTCTCTTCTATCTTCTTCATTGGCATCCAGCTCTGGCACCGAAGAGGGCGTGATAGCAGTATTGTTAGCAGTGTGCCGGGCCTGTCTGTTGGGACGGTGCAGCGGCAAAGCGAAGGGAACTCTGCCATACCCAAACTGGCCTGGGCGGACTGGCGAAGACCTAAAAATCAATGACATAAAACAGATGGTGAACAAAATAGGAACGATAAGAAGTCAAACAGTCGAACATAATGAAAATCAACATTCAGTCAGCAGGCTACAGCGGGGTCAGTTTGAGTGATATAAAACAGATCTAATGATGCAATAATGCAACAGATGCCAGACACAGAGAGGAGTTACTAGAGGAAATTAAGAGCTTAAAAGTTTATAAAATGACTACTGTTAAATGAATCACACCCTGGCAGTCTAGGCTATATGAATCAACTTAGTAAGATTCACAGCTTTTCAAACAAGGTGATTTAACTGTATCTTTTGCCTGCAACTACTGATAAAAGCCAAAAGTTGTGCATGTAAATAAAAGATTTGGGTTAGGCACCCACCTCCTTGCAGCCACTCCTTCGCGACTGGTGGAGACAGAGCGCCGGTTCCCGCCTCCTCCGGACCTTTCAGCAGCTGGATTGGTCGGTCTCCTGAGGACCCGTGCAGGCTGATTGTTATACTGTGAAGGTGCTTGATAGGGTGATCGATATACTGGAATATGGTCCTGACTTGGGGGTGAGAAGTCTTGGTATAAAGAGGAGGATGGATTGGCCTGTCCTGGGACGGGCACCCCTCCTCCTCCAGCTGGGGAATTCCTGTACAGAGGCAGTCCCTGGTTGTGATTGTTGGAATAAGAAGGGGTCTGATAGGGCATGTGTTGCCCAGGGTGACGGGGAGGGTAGAAAGGGCGCAGAGGTGAGCTGACAGGACTCTGGATGCCTCCAGGTAGATATCCTTCCCAGTTTGGCGGTGAGCGGGAGAGGGGAGGGGCTTGTGGAGGGGGAGGGGCTAAACACTTCCTGCTCCTTTGGGACACGCCCACACCACAGGTCTGAGAGCACTGCGTCCACTCTCCCCAGAAAGACCACACCCCCTCGACAGACTCCGCCTCAAACACCTGCCGGGACCTCCGACCTGCCACCTAAGCCACACAAAGGAGTCAGAATTACACATTTAACATAGACTTTACATGCATTCATACTAGAGGTCCCACACTGCTATTAGTTACTGGGCCAGGCTTAAAGCTAGCAGAGAGGAAACTATACAAAGAGCTTTTTAACAAAAGGTCATCTGTACATGAAATAACTCATCAATCAACACGCCTTTCAGCATTCGGTCCTACATTAGCCTGTGAGAGGCCCCTGGCTTACTCCTGCTAGGAGGTGTATGCAAGCCTTTTCTATTTACCACATAAAAGCTTGTGACACAGAGCAAAACAAAGCTAGGACTTTTGAGAATCCTGTGCTTAAGAGAAGTATCTTTCCAAAAAAACAGTTTCTCAGTATTTACGTACATATATTTAATATGAACACAAATACTGCTGAGAGTTCAATCTGCTTAGTTTGGCAAAATTTAGAAGAAGTACCTAGCTTCGCAAAAATATTGCTCTTGCAATATCCAGACTGTGAAAGGGCCCATTTCTTCAGAGTATGTGATTCACAGATGAGCTGTAGTCTCATGAGTTTCCTTCCTCTTAAGCCAAAATGTAAATTCTGTCATCTTCACATCCCCTCAGTCAGAGTGGGTCACCTGCCAGCAGCTTAAGAGCAGATATCTTTGGAGATGGTGGAGGCGAGGTTGACTTTGGCCCTGTCAGTGTTTATATACATGTGTTTGAGAGCCTGAGTGTGAGTGCCAGGTCTAACCTTTGATTACTTCCTCTGCTGCTGTTGATGAATGTTTCTTGACTCATTTCCCTACGCTTACACTGACCTGAAGGCAGACCTACGGACAGGAGAGCTCCATTCAAGGAGAACCAGAGAAACAAATCTATACTTGGTCATAAAAAAGTATCCAACATGTTGCATTCATGTGTGTTGATAGAGAAAACATGATATACATGATAAGATAATATGTGGCGTGTGTGCTACGGGGGGAGGGCAACCAAGGCTGTCATGAGTGACATCAAACACCACACTGCCACATAACTGGGACCAATAATGAGCCTGGTGCAGTGACCCTGCAGCAGCCAGCCCTGACCTCTGGAGCTACTGGTTAAACTAATGCAACACTGTACCACCACACGCAGACAAAACATACAAACAGATCAGAGCTCTAATCCCGACTCAAGAAATTCCTTTCAATTCAAACAGCCAAAAATATTGAGTTACTTTGTATTCTTAAGAAGCAGCAGTATGCGGTGCCATGTCCGGCTGGGCCCCCTGTAATAACTGTGACCTTTCACCTCTCCATAGAGATGCTCTTGTCTCATGATGAGTTAATGACTCACCTTCCTCTTGGCAGCTTTGGTCACGGAGGTCGCGACGACCACACAGCCCCACAGCACATAGAGCCTGTAGGAAAGACGAAACCACAAAGAGGGAGGGTCAGAATAAGAACACATAGGAAGCTCTTTATAACTGTGCTATGACCTAAGGCCAGGCATGTATGCAGGCCCATGTACATATGTGAGTTTGGTCAGACCTGTTGAGTGAGCAGCCCATCAAATATTCCAGTGACCTCAGTGGACTTCACAAACCAGTGCCACTTTCCTTTCCACTACACGCGTTAAGTGGACCCGGGGCTAGAACAGAGCTTTCTTTCTCTTGTCACGGATCATGGGCAAACATTTTAATCAATCAGTGAAAAAACCTGGAGGTGCCTACAAACAAATGGATTTAAACATCAAGTATGTTTTTCTTTGGCATGCTTCTCCTTGGGCTGTGCACACCCCAAGGATGTGGTCATGACACACATCAACATCACCCTGCACTGAGGTACTTTTTATTTGAGGTTTGATGTTCAAAGTATGTGGTTTCTGGTTAGGCATGGTGTTCAGTGTCGCCTTTAATTATAGACTTGTGCACTTCAATTTGACAGAAAAATAAATACACAGCACTCAAATGAAAAGCTATAAGCAAAAGTGATTTTACATGTGGCCTGAAATTCACTTTTAAAGTCTCCTAAAAGTCTTTTGCAGTTGCTCGCGTTGCCTTGTGGTGAGAGGCAAGTGGATTGAAAACAAGTGGCATCTCTCCACTGACCAGCAGAATAACATGATACTAAACGGCTCGCTCAGATAAATACCCCACTTCTCACCATGAGAGCCTAACCATCACCGCAATCAGTCGTCCGCAAGCCACATGCTGGCAGCGTAATTGGTGCCTTCTTTCCAGTGTGGTGCACCGCCGTGGTCGCTGGAAGCTTCCCCACACCACACTAAACAATTTCCCCCGAAAACACACACAAAGGTCCCGCACAACAGAGCTGCTGAGGCCGAAGTAACGACCCCCCTACTCGGTCCACGTTTCCCTGCGGCCCGCTACAGTGGCACGTTGTAGAATAAACTCAAAAGGGCAAACGGGGAAATAACCTCAACCCATATATCTACGCATCCAGCTCGCAGCGCGCTGTGCGTAAAACCTGGCAAACTTTTTATTCCCATCCGATAGAGACAAAACCAATCCAACAGTATAACACAGAGTTCCCGTGTGGTGTTGGACAGTGAAGACGCAGCAGGTCGGTGTAGCGTTGCGTTATAAGTTACCTGAAAAGTAAAGCGAACCGCATGCTCCAATAAAAGTCAACCACGGAACTCCTCACTCCGCCGATAAGAAAAGCTCCAGTTGCTGTCTATGTTGTTATCCTTGGTCCTATGAGGGGGACGTGTGGTCAAACTGCGCACAGTGACTTTCAATAGTCTACCCCTGCCTTCCCTCCACTCTGCGTGTCCCCTTCCTCCTGTCACAGTCACTCCCCGTGATTTTTGGGAGCGTGAAGCAAAGTGGGAAGGCTTTTCCTCTCTTTCACTCTCTCTGGTTCACTCGACATTTTTTTTCAGTTGGAGGTTGTGATGTTGTGGCGGGTGGGGGGTCTCTTATTATGAACTAGTGTGACACCCGCGGCAGCCAGGGGTCCGGGCGGTGGGGTGTGAGGCACACAAAACGGACATAGTCTACTATTACACAACTCTCTCTCCTACTGCACTATGGGCTCTGACTAAGCTATAATAACGTCCCGAGCTGCTTTCTCAGTTGCACAATCACACGTGAGGATGTGCCATTGTATTTGGGCGCACTGATCAGAAGTAATGATCTAGAGATTGTCGGAAACGGCTCTGGGCTGACAGCGTCTAGCCTGTATGTGCCAAGAACGCATTGTCTGAGCAACAAAACTGCGCCACTCTGCCAACGAAAACACAATAATAATGTTCTATACAAAATTGAATAAGCCTTTAGAATTTACCACCAATAAAAATGTTAACAGTGTGTAGATCTTTTTTTGCATGAGATGTCATGTGAATAAAATTCTTTTGCATGTGTTTTCTCATAAGTGTTGGACTTTTACATGCTGTATCAATTAGCCTATTCAGATAACTGTACCCAAGAGACATGACACTTAGACTGGCTTTGTGAATAATATGGAACTGCGCGCCCTAAAGCATGTGAAAGTGCATGCAGAAACGGAGAGAGAGCGAGAGAGAACCTCCCAGTCAAAAGTTCTTTGGTAAATCGGAGTGTGCAGGCCAAACAGAGCCACAGCAGGGGGCGAGGAGTGACAAAGAATGGAAAACTCTCAGATGGGATAAAGGACTTTGGATGATTTGGGATTAATCCTGTAAAATGGCTCCGAGCAAAATGGGTAGAGGCAAAAAATATGTATCTGGTGAGAACAAACTTTCCACAATTACTTTTTGCAGACATTAGTAACCAAATTACATATAAACAATACACAGACTCCGAATGCACACTCAAAAACTGTGCTTAATTACATTCTGACCTATCAAACTAATACTGAGCAGAATCCTCACCACTCTACTACGTCATATATCATATAATTATTATTTTCATACATTCATTTATTCATTAATTGGTTGCACAATGATAATATGATAATAGACAGTAATTATAGTTAATTGACAAGTAATTTTTATGTAATTACAACTGCATAGTAACTATATTGCTGGGTCGCAGGGGACATCACAACATTCTATAGCTCTATACGTTTTAATGGGAGATGGGGGGTTGTAATCTGTAGATGTTTGTGTGTGTGTGTTTGAATAGAAATAGCTGTAAAATGGACATTGCCATTAATAAAAATTAACAGATTCAACATTTGGGGGGATTTTTCTTATAAAAGTCCCATATCGTTAATACAGAATTCTGGCCCCTGCCCCCCATCTGAGGGTATGACATCATCAGATTCTAGAACCTGAAACCCAGCAATAGAGGAACCTAGCAATTGTGAATAATCTATGGTTAGGAATTTAGGCTTGGGGTTGGCAGATTGATTAATAGGTTATATTATTACCACACTATTACCACACTATTACCACACTATTACAACACTATTACAACATTATTACCATATGGTTACCATACATTATAACAGTTCTGTAAAGAAAAGTTCTTTTTTCCACAAATATTCAATTATGGTTTATGTATTCAAAGTATATTATCTTTAAAGGTTGCTGCAGGTGAAGTCAGCATCATGTAGCTGTGGTTGGCCACCCAGCTCGACTTGCATGCCTGGATTAGACCAAATATTAGCAAAGACTTCAGATCCAAGAAGGGCTTGACAATGATGTGGAGTAATGTAATTAAGATCTACAGTGTTAGTAACAATGAGAACTGCCCGGTGAAGGCCTACCATATAAAGGGTGTGTTCTGCGTCTGGTTCATATTAATTGCTCTAATTTTGGTTAGGGCTGGGTTTACTTATATATGACACAATATAGTATGGAGCTTATCATCAAAGACTCCAGAATGAAGATGAGTAAGAGGAGTTAAAGTGATGAAGAGGAGGATTAGATTAAAGGATGAAGACGAAGAAGGCCGTCTCTGTTCTGTATATCACTCACTGCACTGTTTACAATTTCATTCTGCACTTCGTCCAACACCGCTCAAAGAATCAGGGCCTTGTTTGAGAACATCAGAGATTCTGTTGTTGAACCTGGATGTCCCATCTGCTTCAACCCCAAGTGCAGAGGCATAATATGAGAAAATGCGTTGGCGAGTGGGTACATACAAGTTCAAACACTAACACGCCCATGGTTTCAAGAAGTCCCAAGGTACTCTGCTTCTACTTTTTTTGGCCGCCATTGGCATAATTTGGACACAGCGATGGTGATGGAGATTAGGGACTTCAAAGAACACTGTGAGCCAACAACTGAGGACTTAACCGCATTACACAGTGGACTTAAGATCAGATCTGTTGAGATGGGAAAGCTCATGTAAAAGGCGTTTCAAGAACGAATCCTTTTGGGTACAAAAACATTTCCACAAAGGATTGGGGTGTGTGTGATTAGTGCAATGGATCTCTCTGAACTTCTAACATGTGTGTCTATCAGTGACTACAATTAGACAGAGGTCATTGCCATAGCCACCAGTGGTCCGTAGCCACTTATAGCCCCTCCAAGTGCCCCCCTTCAACACTCCTCTTTAAGGCAATGAGAAGCCCTCCACTTAAACAGTAGACATGCTCCAGCAGCCACCAGCCCTGATTAGCAAAACATCAGTATCAGCTAGTCACAACACCCGGACGTGCTGTGTTTATATGTACGCATCCAAGGAGGTCACTATGTAGTGCTACCTCTGTTATTTGTCTCGGATGGCTGAAGTGAGTAATAGCACCGTAGATCAGAGTAGAGAGTGGTCCTATGGGGGTGATAAATCACTTAAAAACTTCCCACATATACGCACGTCCTGGCACAAAAAAGCACACACCCCAGCCCGGGGCCACTGACGCAGTTGGCCCATCCAAAAGTTTTAACTGGTCAACTTAACAAGGCCTCCAGGGTCAGAGGTTGGGGGTGGGGGGTGGACCACTGTGGCCTACCTAATGTTAAGTCAGCACTCCCACACACACAGGAACAGACTAAAATAGGTTAAGCTGATGTGACAAATAGGAAGAGCTTAGTGTTTAGTCATTAGGTTGACTCATGAAGATCAAGTATTAAAACAGAAGAAGACAGCTTAGGGACATACCATGGGACTATTGGAAAGTTGATAGTAGTAGCAATACTATATATCAGCTCTGTACAATGCCTATTTTAGGTGCTCATACTTCATAATGACATCATCTCCTTTCCTAGTTCTGGTGTAAATGCTCAATTGAGCCACAAAACCTTTTCCCTTCAGCTTTTACCTTGGGGTCATCCTTGAAAACCATCTGCCCCACAATAAGCAGTTTCTTTCTATTCGTATTGATTTGAGAGCTGTTTTATATCGGATGCACTTCCAATCCCCTTTTTGGAACAGCTCACAATAGAACTAAAAAACCCGGACTCCAGACGGTGCTCTAAAGGTATTTTGCTAAATAACAAGCCAACACTAGCAAAAACATAACCCCGCACCATGGCATACTTTCCTGTGTAAATATAGTTAAGTGCCTCGCTTTTGGAAAAGGACTTACACATCTCAAATAAATGATCTAACACGCAGAAGTCGCATTTCAAAATCATCAGAATTTCACTATCTTGTCTGTGTGCCATAAAACAGCTTTACTATCCAAACTTAAAAGTCTGCAGAACATGTGGCGGTTACATAACATAGATGAAAGTATGCTGGCAGTATGCTTTTATTTCCCCTAAAAGTCTTCACACTTGGTATGTTTGCAGATGCTTGGGCCAGACTTCTGCATAAAGCACATATATATCTGACTGTAATGTATTTATTTATTTGTCGAATGAAGTCCAAACTAGCATTTACCTTGAGATGTGTTTTCAGTCAGAGGGCTGTGTTTTTGAAGGCTGACCAGACCATCTATATTCTGAGATGTTTAGGAGACTAGGCCGTATCTAGAAGTGCTGACAGCCTGAGAGGCCTGAGAGTCTAAAAAGTCCGAATGACAGACAGGTACACAAAAGGAGTGAGAAGAAAGGCTGCAACAGAATAGGGATAAAAGAGCTGGGGAGAGAAAGAGGTAATGGCAGATTGGATGGGAGCGAGACAGTGCAAAGGCAGCCTGGACGCAGGAAGGATTTGTCTGACGCGAATGGAGTCAATATTTGCTCCATTTCACCAGTCCTCTAGATCAAAGGGTAGAGTGTGTGCTGAAAAACAAGGGAAGAGAGAAAGCTGCACAGTCTCAGTGGGTCCCTTTTCCTTAATATATGCCTAACACTATGGGTAATAAAAAACAAAGATTGACTGGCGATGCGTTGTAATGAGCAGCTGGAGTGGTCACAGGCGAGACAGAGACAAGAGAGGAACGCTAATTGGCTAAAACAATAACCTTGTTCCAATTACGCACACAAAGAATGAATTGTTGGTCATTGAGAGAAGTAGTGTATGCGTACACAAGATAACAACATGCGACAGGGTTTGTGTCCGTCAGAAATGACAGTATAGTCCGGGGCAGCTTTGTTGAGTCTATAGTTGGGCTAACAAGTGCCCCGTTATGTTTCTGCTCTGTTGGTTATAGACTACTGTGGATTGTATCAGTCTGTGTTTCAATTAACTTCTGCTGCCGCTGAGGAATTCCTGTCCCGTTCATTCACAGGGAGGTTGTTTGGTGATGGCACAGCTTGTTATTAATTAATGTTTCTTTAGAGAACTGGGCAAATGTTAAAAAATGCAGTAAAGTAGCAATGCTTGAGTTGTAATCATGGAATGAAAAGCCTGAACCACAAAATATATGATTTTATTTTGATGTGAATCTCCACACCAGGCCAGGATTTTTACTTTATATAATATTTGTGACAAGCCCATTGGCTTAGCTTCTAGACAGTAACTATCATCACCTGGTTTCACAAACCTGAGCTCAACATAGAGCGCTGTCTGTCTGGGATTAGCACAAAGAGACAGAAAGATGTGAGTATTTTGTAAAATGATTAAACTTAATTTGATAGAGAGAGATAGATAGATAGATAGATAGATAGATAGAGAGAGAGAGAGAGAGAGATAGATAGATAGATAGATAGATAGATAGAGAGAGAGAGAGAGAGAGAGAGA